>LPNX011036993.1:6456-74383 GCA_001517045.1 Pseudotsuga menziesii | reverse complement strand
ACCAATCTTTCTTGGTCATGACACTTAGTGTCTTTGGTCTATTCTAGACCTCTAAACCATGGAGTCTCTCCACATGGTTTGTCTTGGTTGCTAGGACTCCCCCGCCCTACTAGCACCTTTTTCATTACCGCTCATTCCGAGCTTTCCAGGACAGTCACATGTCCACATGCACCCCTAGGATGCGCTTATAGTCCTCGCTCCCAGCGACACCTATATCCAAACATTGAATAATTCACATGTTTAGTTTATTCTCATTAGTTTTCATCTCTATAACAAGAGCTTAAAACATCATATCCACATCATATACACATGTATATTCATAAGCAAAGTAATCCAATACTTATCTGTATTGCGCATTTCCTCGTTCGTCCACAGGATCCTACTTCGCTATGCAAGCCTTGGGATCACCTATGGACTCAGATGTTAGGTCAGCACGTAGGCTTCTCCTCAACATCGAATAATCAATGTCCAGCCAATACATAACCATGTCAACTGGGATTGGAACTTTATCATGACCATTTCCAGGTCTAGGATCTACTATGGATCCTTAGGCATATCACAGCCCATCATACGCTTATGTCAACAATGACACATACACTTATATCAACATGCACTTATACCAACATTCACTTATACCAACATGCACTTATACCAACATGCACTTATATCAACATACACTTATATCAACCATTTACCTTTACCTTTAGCCTATCAACACAAGCAATACAAGCAATACAAGCAAACTCATCAGCATCATTGCTCTAAAACTGTAATCACATTTCATTTCGTTCACTATCAAGTATTGAGACACCAGGAGTGCGTCCACTCCCCAAAGTGTAATCAATATTGAAAACCCTCTTTCATGACTCGACATCGGAAAGTGTGCACTATCTTCTGGTGTGTGCCATGTAGGCCCTATGCATACTCAAGCAATCGGTCATCATGGAAATAAATCAAAACATGTTCTGCATATGGCAATTTAATAATTAAACATGCATATTCATAGCAAGGGTTACAAAACACTTATCCATTTGCCGTCGCAGTATGCCTTTGTATCTGTTAGGCACCGTCAAGGAACTGGGAAAACTGAATGCTAAACTGGTGAGCTCGCTGTAGAGCTAGGAACACCTACACCAGAACTAGCCTGACTTCTATAACACCCCCACACACACCCAGCACAAGGAATCAGTCCCTCAGGCCCTGCATTCCCTTCTAGTGCTATCCCGGGGTTGTGGAGAAGAAAGTCAGCCCTCTAGCTCTGTCTGTGTGGTTTCCAATCACCAAGTTTAAGCAAACCAAGCCCCCTTCCCGTTTCCTATTTACATTTCATATTCACACCTGTCTCACTGACATAATCCATACCATCTTACTCATGTTATCACCAAACATGCAGTGCAGATGAGACATTTTCAAAATGTCTAATGGAGTTTCACCCGAACCCCATTTCCAAGATAAGGGAAAACCTTCCCATGAAGTTTGGCTTCTGCAGGCCATCGCACATGGTCTTCCTGCAGTGTGTACCCCTGACACATTCATCAAAATAGCCAAACAGTCAGTCATTACCTGATACTACAATCCAAATTGATAGTTCCATAATCAAGCAATGACATTAGAGATCGAGTTCAATAAGAATTTGCGATTCTATCTACTACATAAATTGACTTGCTCAATTGTGGGTTTCTTGTAAGTAGCATTACTATGCCCATTATAATTTTATGCTTACTATCATAACACGAATACCCACTTACCATGTGTCCCTCCTGACACAATCTCACACAAGCCAACAATGATTAGTAGTCGTTAGTACCTCTTAAATCCGAAATCCACAATTCGAACTTAACAACCCGTACCAACTAATTTTCACAACCATGAGACTTCTTCTCATAAATGGTAGATTTTTTGGCAGTGGTCAGGGACTTACCTCTCATTGTCGTGTTTGAAATAATCTACCTGAAACATGAACTTCAACCAACCAAACACAATCTTGTGCAAGCCAATGGTGACTATAAGTGGTCAGCATTTTCTTAAATTTGAAATTCATAACGCAAATCTAACAAGCTCTTTTACACGGTAGATTCCAGAATTGGTCAGGGTATTACCTCTCAATGCCATTCTCGGAATAATCTACCTGAAATATAAGCTTCAAACAACCAAACACAAGCTTATGCGAGCCAACAATGGCTAGTGGTTGTCAGCAATTTCTCAAATCCGAAATTCACAATTCGAATCCTAACAACCTATTATGCATATCATATGGTAGATTCAGGCATTGGTCAGGACCTTACCTCTCAATGCCATTCTTAAAATAATCTACCTGAAACACAAGCTTCAACATCCAAACACAAGCTTATGCGAGCCAGTAGTGACTAGTAGTTGTCAGCAATATTTGAAATTCACAATTCCAATTTAACAATCTCTTTTTCATGGTAGATTCCAGCATTGGTCAGGGTCTTACCTCTCAATGCCATTCTCAAATTGATCTACCTGGTACATGAGCTTCCATCAACCAAACCCTTGGTAAGTATGGATACATTTACTATCTCATTGCTACAACCATCACTGGAGCATTTCCAGAATTTATAAAATTCAAATACTTCAAAGGTTAGTCACTTCAGTGTTCTCAAAGCTCATTTACTTCATGGAATCATTATCATACTAACATGGCAAGGTATAGTCACAACATTCATGCAATTAAATGAAGTGGTTAGATACTCCTTACTCCACAAGCGTATCATTCATATCACCTTGCTCTTCAATAGAGCATTTCTGGAAGCCACTTGATCATGACTATCCTGCATTCATCTCAATGCATTCATGTAATGCATCACAACATTTGCACCTTTACTTAGGCAATCAGTCACTCACACCCTTCATATGCATACATTCAATGCATAACAACAAGGTTCATAAAATATTTGCAATGCCTATCCATCTATGCCATCTTGCATTGAGTCAGGAATACTATGCATTCAACCATACCATGTCCTAACCATGACTACCTCAGGTAGGATGCATTACTATAATCAATATCATTAACATGTATAGGCATGACACCTTTCTACATTCCAATATTCACATGGTATGAGGTCTCTTACCTGGACCAATCCATGGAATTTGTGATAAGCAAACTCTTACCTGCATGGGTCTTACTTACACCCTTTCCATGACCAGTGTGGTGGTCCTTTGCAGGAGATTGCGGAATTTGCTCACCAACTTTTGTCATGGACTTGTTGCCTTATCCCTTCTCCATAGGGTTGCTGGTATCATCCATTAGCATCAGAAACATATTCATCCGGGTCCATGTCATCGTTGGTTTGTCCACTAATGCCAACATCAAAACAATTATTATCACTAGTGGTTCATTATACATGTATATATATATATTCCAATATTTTTACCAATCATGCAATATCCTATGCATGCAATACATATCCTCATGCACTTCATGCATAAAACTTAGGAAATGTAGTTAAAGTCAGCAACATAGGGTTTAATGAAAACTTCCCTTTTCAAATCCCTCATCTTCTCATGGAATTCCTTTTCAACACAGCAGTTGGTTGACTTCACAGTCCTTGCTGCCCCTGGGCATGCAACTGTCCAGATTTGTCCATTTGATAATAGCGGTCATCATTAGCATTTTTGTGCTTCATGCTCAGATTCCGGTCACTTATCCTTGCATTTTCATTACACCACTATAATGTAGAATTTTTACATTCTTCTAATGATCTCAGAGCCATTTCGGCAGCTACATTTTCGGCATCCCCTTTGTCCTTTGTGAAATCCCTCTGGTTCGAACTCTTGCCCAAAACACAGGATTTTCCTTCTCATAAGAACGACTGTCTCAAGGGACAACGGGGGTCAAGGGGGCTTGCCCCCTTGTGGCTTTGCAGGGCGGGTCGAGGGCAGCGCCCTCGTTTTTTTTTTTTTTTTTTTGTAAAACATTAATTTTCGCGCAATCTGGCGCATTAGCCCGTTTCCATTTTTCCCTTTTTCAGCCCTGAAGTTCCCCTGAAAAATAGCTGAAAATCCTTCTAAAAACAATTGAAATCGGCTCCTGGAACCAACCTCGCAGCCGCTGAATCGGCTCCCACTTCGATCTCCCAGCCGCAACGTCGGCTCCTTTCCCATTCTTTCCTCCGCCGAGTCGGCTTCCCGGAAACTCTCAGCCTTCCGCAACGGCGGCTCCCCGAAAGCTCTATCCTTCCGCAACAGCGGCTCCATGGAAGTTCCAATCCTTCCGATGTCTGCTCTTTCTTGGATGAACTTTCCACATCGGGCGTTGGCTGAATCTCGAAACATCGGGCGTTGGACCATTCTCTCTTTCGATCGTTCCGACACTTAGCCAAATTTTCGATCTCCCTTTGGCGTCGGCGATCGGACGACTCTTGGATCGGACGCGGGATTGCTCCGCCATCCGCAACGGAGGACGTTTTACTTTTTCAAGTCTTCCGCAACGGTGGAAGTTCACTTCCTTCAACGGCCCGACCGTTCCATACTTAGCCGGATTTTCGAAATTTTTCTACGGCGTCGGTGATCGGACGGATCTTCAAACTCTCCGCGGCGTCGGCGATCGGATGGATCTTCAAACTCTCCGCGGCGTCGGCGATCGGACGGTTCTCGAATCGGACGCGAGATCACTCCGCCACCCGCAACGTCGGAGGTTAACTCCACGAATCCTTCTGCAACAGTCGGATGGGCAACTTCACCCACTCGTCCGCAATGGCGGACGTTGACTTTCTCAGTCCCTCCGCAACGGCGGAATTCCACTTCCTTTAGTGGTCCGACTGCTCACACTTAACCAAATTTTCTCAAAATTTTCCCCTTCGTTGGAGATCGGCTCCATTGCTGGATCGACGGTCTAACCCTTTTGCCAGCCGCAATGGCGGACTATTAAATGCCAAATCCTTCCACCACAGTGGAAGTCCCTCTACTATTCCCTCCAATGACCCAACTGTTCAAGCACTTGGGCGATTTTCTTGAAGTTCCCAATCTGATTTCTGCTGGGCAAGAAAAAGTTCTGCATCTGTCCCTGCACTTTCATGGCCCATAGAGGCCCATTGTTGCAACCATGGCACTCTGATGCCATATTGTCACGTCCCCGTCCCTCAACCGGCGAAGAGGACGGGACGAGCACATCAAATACAACCGGGCAAAACGCCCCATGAACATAAACAGAATTCAAATGCTGAAATTGAAACTTACAAGCATACACAAATGCATTTATCTTCAATCATACAGCGGAAGCACACATACTCATAAACCAACATTCATTTACATCAATATAAATTGCAGAGATGAAGTATAGACAACAGACTTATCTTTGAAGAAGAATTCACCTGCAACCAGCTACGTCGCTGCAACGTTCCACCCAACCATAGGCCAGCTTGCTCATCAATCTCTCAGCAACGATGCCACCCCCGAGCTGGGCATGATTCCTCCGGAATAAGGGTCAATTGCAGGCTTATACACAGCCAAGGGGACATAAAAAACAAACCAATCACAGCTGGGTTTCACAGGATGTCAACAAACAAGCCAAGCCAGCACAGTCCAAGGGACGAACCACTGCATACCAGCAGCAAAACAATTCCCTTCACAACCCTGTGAAGAAGCAAAATGATCGATGACAGTCCCAACCGAAAGGTGAGACACAGCTCCAGCCTATAAGGCAACTCAGAGTAGGTTTTGGCCCTAACGTGGCCAAAACAACTCAACAACAACACCCAATCCAGGGTATATCAGCAGCCACAACACACCATGAAGGATAACAACAGTCCACAGTCCCAAAACAGGGAAATTCAGCCAACAGCACACACAATTCCTCCGGGTGACTAATGGCAACTCACACAGTCCCAACAAAGGAGAAGAAAAACTCCCAGCGTGGACAGGCAAGGAAAATTCAATCCACGAATTAGCAATCCACAGTGGTCCCAAAACAAAATTGGAACTCACAGCCGAAAAAACTCATGGGGAAGACAACAGCCCCAAACACCAACAGCGAGCATGGCTCACGGCATGGGAAAAACGACCCAAACATCTTGTGCGTGAGGAAAGACTCGCACCCAATAGAAAAATGCACGGGAAAGACATACCCGATTTTCTGCGTGAGGATTCCAGCAGTAGAGGCCCTGCGTGAGGAGAAAACAACTCCGATTTTGCCCGTGGATGAACAAAACAATAGCAAGGGCGTGAATTAGAGTGCGTGGGTGCTTCAGCAACTCATGGAGCCCCAGAAAATGTCTGCGTGAGACTAAAATCGCCCAGAGCCTGTGCGTGAGAAGCCAACAGACCCAAAATCATGGCGAGTGAGTGAACAGACCAGGGAGGAGTGCGTGAGGGAGAAGAATGGGCAGACGTGGGTGGAGTGTGGATGTGGGTATGGAGTTGACAGCCCTGCCACCCCACTCCCAAAGGCAATAACTGCCCTCAACCACTCAGCCATATCTCCTCAACCACCAGCTCTGAAGCATTAAAGAGGTTGACAAGGTTGGGTGAGACAAAAAGGTGGCAAATCAACAAGGTAATAAAACATGGGTTTTTCCCCTTAACCAAGGTTTGACATCCCCACCCCTTATCCTTTGGAAACATGCCCTTTTCATTCAACGTTGCACTGCCGTAGCTGGTTATGGTTTATTTTAATTGATGTGCGGGTTTACATGATGCCAAATTAAAATGTGCCGGATAGCACGACAAACCTTCGGCAAATATCCCCATTGCCGAACATACACAACCAAATCGATGGTGGGGATTTTACCTTGAGCTCCTCACCATGATTAATTACATTATATACATCATACATACGGGGTTGAAACCGGGGACGTGACACCTGGTGTCATGAGCAAGCCGGTCATGGCCACCTTAAGCCTACCCAAATTTACATTGGGGATCCTGGTGTGGTATCTAGATCCACCAGCTCAACCAGCAATTCCCCAGGTTGTGTTAACTCCAGTGCAACCTATTACAGTTGAGTCTCACCCCCCACCTAGTTTGCATAAGCCAACCGCTGCACCCACACCTGCACCGCCCCAACCCAAAAGGGCTAGGGGAAAGAACACCAAAGCCACCGAAGAACCATGAAAAGTCCCACCTTGTGCCGTTTGCGAACAACAAGGCCATCCAACTCAAAATTTCCCTGAAATCTCAGTAATCTGTGCACATCTGGATGCCATGGATACGAACGAAAACATTCCTCTGGTTGAACTCCCAACCGAGCCACTAGTCAAGAACAAGGCATTAAGGACAAACCATGCTTGTTCGCTTTGCAGTTTGTATGGACATTACTCTCACCATTGCCAAGACCTACCCAAATTTCGAATGACTCTCGCTAACCTCCGTCACCATTCCCTTGAGTCTGAGATCACCTTGATCAAAGAAGTTCATCCCCCACCACCTTCTTCAGACACCATGTCCATTTACATGATGTCTAGTTCTATAGACCCTCTTGTCTCAACCATCACCGATGGTCCTTTAGACCCGTCTCTTCCATTGTTTCCCCAACCATAGCCACAACCTCAGTTACTAGGGAAACAGTGGGGTTCATTCCCACTCAACAAGATCTTTTTCCTTTTCCTTTTCCTTTTCCTTTTCCTACCATTCGAGATCATGAGAAATTATGTCTTAGCAACCTGCAATCTATAGGATTTCACACTGGGAGATCCTGTGTGGTACCTTGAACCACCTACCCTACCTCTAAGGCCCCAGGATGTGTTGAATCATGTCCATCCAATTGATATGATGTTGCACCTACCTCCAGGTCCATGAAAAACTCCTCCTATTTCCAGGCCTAGCCCTCTTCCTACAACGGAGACTGGGGGCAAGGCCACAAAAGCCACAACCAATACCACCTTCATGATATCTAGCACCAGTTTCCATTTCGCCTCGTCGGCTGTGGAATATCCAACTAATCTATCCCGGAAGCACTTAGGCAATGATGGAGATATCTATAATACCACCTCTGGTTTTACCCCATTCCCTTTAAACCATAGTATGGAATCAGTTCTTCCCATAAAAGACTAGATTCCATCACCCCGCCTTGCCAATGACCTTCGTCTTGGAAATGGGGCATACCTCTTCGTTGACTCTGATGGACAACTCTTGGAGAATCCCTGCAATGGGCTCTACCTCAAGAAATTCTATGCTTACCATCACCAGTGAGTCACTTTATTTTCTTTTTCTTATTTTTTAACATTGGTTAGCAAAAATCAAAGGCAGCACCATCAACTGCTAGTCAAAAGTCACACGGAACATGTTCGAGACACCTCTCAAAACTCCGGGATCAAATTTCCATTTCTTTATGAGACCATTGTCTCATGTTTAATAAGTTAATTTTGGGACCATTTCCCACAAGTCACCTCGATTCACGAGCCATGACATGACGATGCGAGTGTCTACGGCACGGTACTCATATCACACTTCCCGAGCGCTACTCATACAAGCTGTCGGGCCACCGCCTATTAAGGATTGTACTATAATTTTACTTTTTGTATTTATAATTGTCTTTATTCACCGCACCTTATGCAGACATCTGGACCATCGTCCATAAAAACCCTTTGTTTTTCTTCCATGTATTTGACATAGAAGTGTCCTCGGGCCACCGCCCGTTAAGGAATTTAATTTTAGCTTTTATTTTGTATTTTTAACACATAGATTGTCTTTTCTTTTTACTGCACCTTACGCGGACCTCTAGACCACTGTCCACAAAATGATTTATTTCCTTGCATGTATTTGGCATATAAGTGCCCCCGGAATTGCACTCACATCACATGTAGTCAATTCCGTCCACCTCAACACACACACACGCTCTCCTGACCTTTGCCCAAGAGCCACCTCGGTTTGCATGCCTCTGCCGCACCGTCTCGCAAGCCTCTGCCACGATCTATCCCATGCATGTATTGGTAAGTTTGAGAGCCTTTTGCTCCATCCATATTGAGTGGATGACCTTTGGACATTTTTCCACCGTCCTGACATGGGGGCACCGCTCGTGCCACTGCAGTCGGTTGACCACATCGGAGTTTTGTTTAAGCTCTTTTTTGACTCCTTAAAACAATGAAAATATCGCCAAGCATAGCTGCTTCCTTTCCCTCTCACTAAAGTATAGGAAAGGGCATCTACATTGTCTCATTTACCTCCTTTTGCGGACCATGTAGGCCACCTCATGAAAAGGACCTCCTTGGCACACTCAAGCCAAGACCGTTCCCCTCTGCATACTTCTGTGCTTTCTTAGGTAGAAGGGCTGCACTTGACAAAAAATCTCACCACCAGTTGTTGTTAAGCTCTTTTCCAGCCATTTCATCAAGAAAATATAGCGGAGCAAACTTGGTTTTGTTCATGCCCGTAAAAGTATTTGAATGACTGTCCAGTCAGTATAGGTTTAACTTTTTTCGGCCTGATTGGACTACCAATGGTAAAGAAGTCTCTCATCCCCTCCAAGATGGGCGAGCTCTCCTATGTATACTTTTATCCTTTTTCAGGCATAGGAGACTACCAATGAAAAAGATCCCCCACTGGAGTCTTCTTCGTGATTTTATACTCTCTAAAATTGAAAGCACCATTGAGCATTTACCTTCTCGGGCTCACCAAAAAATCCACGAGACAAACCACAACGGTGTCCCTAGACACCACCCCACAGAACATAGTTTGGCAGCATCCCCACATTGGGTCACCTTTGTTCAGAGTACTCAGAAATGTGTCTTCCTTGGATCCCATAAGTATCAAAAGTATCCACCTCCTCCCATTAGAGGAATTTTGGGGTCTAAAATGGGCCTCCTAAGGAAAATAATAAAATAATAGTTAAAATAATAAAATAATATTTATTAACTTTGGAGGAAGAGAAAAACTACTTTTTTGTTTTAATTTTCGACATATCTCCCTGTTTTTTTACTCAAATTTTGATCGGGAGAGATCGAGTACCCACTCGGCATACTTTTGGCGGACCCCGCTACCCAAAAAACAAGAAATACCTGAAAAAATGTGATGATGACATCATCATCACATTTTTTCACGTATTTCTTGTTTTTGGGGTAGCGGGGTCCATCAAAAGTATGCAGTGTGGGTACTCGTTGGATGCGGAATCAAATTCCGCATCCAACGAGCTCTCATGATTGAAATTTGAGTAAAAACACAATGAGATATGTCGAAAATACGAACAAAAAAAGTAGTTTTTTTTAATGACAAATATGCCAATTCAACCATTATGGTTGACTTATTTTATTGAAATTCTATTGGTTCTTGAATTCCAACTCACAAAAACTTATTTAGGCACGTTTTCTTATAAGACCCATTTTAGACCCCAAATTTCCTCTAATGAAGTATTTCCCATTTGTAGTGACATTCCCGGTATTACAGCTATGATCCCATTCCCATGAGTAAGTTTGATTTGCTGCCTAGTTTGCCCTGCCATCATACTCTGAACAAAGGAAGTTTGAGTCTCCCACTCCCCACCTACCCCTGTTTAGTTTTCCCCTTCTCCCCCTCCCCCCCCAATTCAGTGAGTCAGTCTGCAGATTGCTTCACACCTTTTGGTTATCCCTCGCGCTCCTGGTCAAGGAAACATCATTTCCTTGAATAGGGGCAGGTCTCCCTTTGTCTACACCAACACACATATTCCAGAGGATAAACCCAGAGGTCGCTGTACCTTGGTTTCATTAACATCATTGATGATTTCCTTGGACCAGTTGAGAGGAGTCCTTAGTGCCTCTCGAGATGGTTTTTTCTCACGTGCTCGACTTGAACTCCATCATTGCACCATTGAGATTCATACAGGGTGTGTTCCACACAGTACTTGTTCGAAGACCCCAGATGGCACCCAAATCTAGTACATTGGTGAGTCCGCTCAAGGGACCTAAACAGGTTATGTCCCTTGTGATTTCTGGGTTGCATTGGAGACAGTGATCAGAAGCCCAGTAGTGCTTCGGTATACCTTTATGATTGATGCAGCATACTTGTACCGTAGCGACTCTGACTCTCAATCAGTGAGTCCACACAACTATGTACCAGATCCAGCAGACCATCGGTCATGAAGATATAGCATTCCATGAGAATGCCATGGGTCCAATGTACCAGATCAATATTGTATTCAGCTTCACATGAGAGGCAACCATCATTGTAACATCAGTAGTATATGATCGACTCTTGTATTTTAGAGCATAGATCAAATGATTCTTTTGACATTGTCACGAGCATGGGAATGCCTCCCTCGTCCATATACGTGTCACACATTTATTGTATCTCACCCATTGATGGGAACCAAATTAATACAAAACCAAAAGCCACCATGCCCCAGCCCCAGAAGCACCACCTATCAACAACAAATCCTATGATGTCCGTCGGTCATACGTTGAGCTCCTGCCCTCACACATCAGGGGGCAATCTGTTAACCCAAAAACCCCCCACATAGCTCTTAATGGCCTACACCACCCATGGACACCATCTCACAACACTCATTTCACTCCATAAGACTTTCCATGAACTTCCATTTGACCCCCACACCTCCAAAAGAGCCCAAGGATGAAGAAAAGGGCTAAAAACCCCAAAAAAGAGCCCAAAATAGACCCCTAGGTGCTAAAGCCCTAAAAAAGGGGCTAAAACCTTGAAAGGGGTTAAAGTTAGGGCCGAAGGGGCTAAAGGTACAAAAAAGGGGCTAAAGCCTTGACCAAGGGCTTAAAAACCTAAAACCCCTTGGAAAAACTATATAAGGAGGGTGGGGGGTCACTCTAAAAACACTCCTCACTTGCCTATTGTTATGCTACCCATGGATGCTTTGAGACCTCTTGCTCTCAAACCACCCACTCTCCCTCTCCTCCATCTCCATTTCTCCAAGCCATTGCTTCCCAACCTAGAGAGAGGTGCTCCCATGAGCTAGGGCATGGTGGCCCATTTCCACCTAAGTGAGGTATAATCTCATTTCTGTTTATGTTTATTTGCTTATCTTGTTTTCTAACTCATATTTTCATTTGCAGGTTTTTCATTAACAATTGTTTGCAGGTTTTCTCCATGGTAGCTTAGGTTTATTTTGTAGGTTTTGGAGGTGGAACCCTAACCCATTGTGTGTAGAGGAGTTCAACAGTGCTCCATCATTTCTTCTCTTTTATTTTTCCATCATAAGCTATTAGATTCAATTTTCAGTAGCTGCCATTTACTTAGTATTCCTTAGATTAGTTTAGTTCCAATTCCCAGCTCTATTTACTATCATTTTTACTTCCATTTTTTACTGTTTTCTAAGGGTAGGAACCTGCCCTTGTGCCCTACAGGCACAAGGGAGCCATTCTTACCCCTATAGTGAGGAGAAATTATCACTACACCCCCACGAAGGGAAAATCGTGACGGTTGACCAACTGACTTATCACGATCGGCAAGGGCTAACGGCACCTGCCAACTTTATCCCTACGATCAACACCATTGATCCGCAAGGGATGACCACACATGCCAATGTTACCCTATGGTCAACACCATGGTTGACAACATACCGGCCTCCCCATTATTGAATGTGGGCCCTAGGTTGTTTTCCAATACCACCATGATGGCTCCTTTCCCCTCAGTGTCACCACCACCGACACAAAATGAGACTGTAACTTGTGCATGCTCTCATCCAGCACCGCTGCACCCAAACATCAACCACAGCCACAACATCAACAGTAGCCACAACATCATCCCTAGCCATAGCTTTATGCGTAGCCACAACCACAACCCCATCCACACATGCAACCATTAGGGAGTTATCTGGGCTCCTCCCTAGTCCACACAATTCCCTTCCTTTTTCCCCTGCCTGGTGTCATGAGCAAGCTAGTAATGGCCACTTTGAACCTACCCAAATTTACATTGGGACTTCTTGTGTGGTATCTTGATCCACCAACTTAACCACCAATGCCCCAGGTAGTCTTAACCCCTGTGCAACGGATTGCAGTCGAGTCTCATCCTCAGCCTAGCCCACAAAAACCAACCACTGCACTCGTACTGACACTGCCCCACCCAAAAAGGTCCAGGGGCAAAAATGAAAAAGCTACCACTGAACCTCGACAGATCCCACCTTGCGCCATCTGTGAAGAACAGGGCCATCCAACTCAGAACTTCCTTGAGATTCCTATAGTCTGCATGTGCTTGGATGCCACGAATACAACCAAAAACCTCCCCGTGGTTGAGCTTCCAAGTGCGCCAACAGTAAGAAACAAGTCATTGAGAACAAACCATGCTTACGCCCTTTGCAGACTGTATGGACACTATTCTCACCACTGTCAAGAATTGGGCGAGTTCCGAATGGATTTAGCTGACCTCCGTCAACATTCCCTTGAATCTGAGATCACTCTGGTCGAAGAGGTTCACCCCCCACCTCCTTCTTCGGACACCATATCCATTTACATAATGTCTAGTTCTACCGACCCTCTTGTCTCTACCATCACCAACGGTCCATCAGACCTATCTCTTCCATTGTTTCTGCAACTGCATCTCCATTTGCAGCCGCAACCTCAGTCGCAACCTCAACCTCAGTTACCAAGGAAATAGTGGGGTTCATTCTCGATCAAAATTTTCCTTTTCCTTTTCCTTTTCCCTTTCCTTTTCCTACCATCCGAGATCACGAGTAAGTCTATCTTGGCAACCCACAATCTACAAGATTTCACACTAGGAGATCCTGTGTGGTACCTTGAACCACATACCATACCTCTGAGGCCCCAAGATGTCTTGACTCATGTCCAGCCAATTGAGATGATGTTGCACCTACCTCCAAATCCATCAAAGACTCCTCCCGTCTCCAGGCCTTCCCCTCTTCCTCCAACAGAGACTGGGGGTAAGGCAACCAAAGCCACAACAAATACCATTTTCATGATATCTAGCACCAGTTTCCCTTTTGCCTCATCAGCTATGGAGGATCCACCTGATCTATCCCGGCACCACTTACGCGATGACAGAGATATATGTAAGACTGCCTTCGGTTTTACCCCATTCCCTTTAAGCCATAGTGTGGAATTGGTTCTTCCCATAAAAGATCAGATTTCATCACCCCTCCTTGCCAATGACCTTTGTCTCGGTAAGGGGGCATACCTCTTCGCTAACTCAGATGGTTGACTCTTGAAGAAGCCGTGCAATGGGATCCACCTCAAGAGTGCCTATGCCTAATACCACCACTATGAGTCCCTTATAGCGTAGTTTTCTCCCTTTTTGTTTGGCAACGTTTTTACCACAAATCAGAAACCCCCCCATTTAGGGGTAGCACCGTTAGCTGCTAATTTAGAGTCACCTGGAACTTGTCTGAGACACCTCTCACACCTCCGGGCTCAAATTTCCATCTCCTTATGAGACCTTTGTCTCATGTTTAACAAACAAATTTCAGGACCGCTCCCCGAAAGTTACCTCGATTTACAAGCCACAGCATGGTGATGCAAGTGTCTGTGGACCTGTACTTGCATCACACTTGCCTACCGCTACTTATGCACATTCTCGGGCCACTGCTCATTAAGGAACATCATTTTTACATTTATTTTTAATCATAGCTATCTACTCCATCCACCGTACCTTATGCGGATCTCTGGAGCATCGTCCGGAAAATGGATCATTTCCTTTGCATGTATTTAGCATATAACTGCCCCTAGACTTGCACTCACATCACATGTAGTCAAGTCCATCCACCACATTGCACACATGACTCTGTTGACCTCTGTCCAAGAGCCACCTCAGTTTGTGTGCCTCTACTATACCGACTCGTGTACCCCTGCCACGATCTATCCCGTGCATGTATTGGTATGTTTGAGAGCCACTTGCTCCATCCATATTGCGTGGATGACCTTTGGACCACTATCCACCGTCCCCACATGGGGAACCACCTGTGCCACCAAAATCAGTTGACCATACTAGAGTTTCTTTTAAGCTCTTTTCTGACTCCTAAAATAATGAAAAGATTGCCGAGCGTAGCTGCTTCCTTTCCTGCTTGTTAAAGTATAGGAAAGGGCATCTACATTGTCTTGTTTATCTCCTTTTGTGGACTATGTAGACCATCAAATGAAAGGGACCTCCTTGGCATATTCAAGCCAAGACTGTTCCCCTCTGAATACTTCTATGCTTTCTCGGGCAGAGGGGCCACACTTTACGAAAAAGCTCACCATGGGTTGTCGGTAAGCTCTTTTCCAGCCTTCTCATCAAGAAAATATTTTCGAGGAAAATTGGTTTCATTCATGCTCGTAAAAGTATCTGAATGACCGTCTAGTCAGTATAGGTTTAACCTTTTCGGACCTAATTGGACTACCGAAGGTAAAGAAGTCTCTCATCCCCTATAGGACGGGCGAGCTCTCCTATGTATACTTTATCCTTTTTCGAGTATAGGAGACTACCAACAAAAAAGAGTCCCCACTGGAGTCTTCTTCGTGCTTTCAGACTCTCTAAAATTGAAAGCACCATCGAGCATTTACTTTCTCGGGCTCGCCAAAAAATCCACGAGATTGTACCACAACGGTGTCTCTAGACACCACCCCACAAAAGATAGTTTGGCAGCATCCCCACTTTGGGTCGCCTTTTGTTCAGAGTACTCTACAATGTGTCTTCCTTGGATCCCATCAATATCAAAAGTGTCCACCTCGCCGAAGTATTTCCCATCTGCAGTGACATTCCCGGTATTACAGCTATGATCCCATTCCCATGAGTCAGTTTCATTTGCTGCCTGGTCCGCCCTATCGTCATACTTTAAACAAAGGAAGTTTGAGTCTATTACACTCCCCCTGCCCCTATTCAACTCTTCCCCCCTGTTCAATGGGTCAGTACGCAGATTGTCTCACACCTTTCGGTTATCTCCCTCGCACTTCTAGTCAAGGAAACATCATTGCCTTGACTAGGGGCAGGTCTCTTTCTGTTGATGACAACACACATATTCTAGAGGATAGACCCAGAGGTCCCTGTATCTTGGTTTCATTAACCTCATTGATGAGTTCCTTGGACCACTTGAGAGGAGTCCTTAGTGCCTCTCGGGATGGTTGTTTCTCACGTGCTCGACTCCAACTACATCATCGCACCATTGAGATTTGTATAGGGTATTGGTCCATGCAGTATTTGTTCGAAGACCCTGGATGTCACCTAACTCTAACACATTGATGATTCTATTCAAGGGAGCTAAACAGGGTATGTCCCTTATGATTTCTGGGTTGCATTGGAGACAGTGTTCAGAAAGCAGTGCTTCTATATAGACTTATGATTGATGCAACATACTTGTACCATAGAGACTCTGACTCTCAATCAGTGAGTCCATACAGCTATGTATTGTTCTAGATCCAGCAGGCCATCAATCATGAAGATATAGCATTCCATGAGAATGCCATGGGTCCAATGTAGCATTTCTTCAGATCAGTATTGTATTCAGCCTCTAATTGAGGCAACCATTATTGTATCATCAGTTGTACATGATCGGCTCTTGTATTATAGAGCATAGATCACATTATTCTTTTGACATTGTTACGAGCATGGGGATGCCCGCCTCATCCATATGACATGTCACACATTATTTGTATCTCACCCATTGATGGGAACCATATTAATATGAAAAGCAAAAGCCACCATGCCCCAACCCAGGAAGCACCACCTCTCCATAGAAAATCCTATGATGTTTGTCGGCCGTACGATGAGCTCTTGCCCTCACACATCAGGGGGAAATCAGTTAAACCAAACAATCCCTCATTCAGCTCTACATGGCCTACACCACCCAAGGACACCCATGCATTACCCTCAGTTCACCCCATTAGACCCCCACACCCTCAAAAAAGGCTTAAGAATGAGCAAAAGGGCTTAAAAACCCCAAAAAAGAGCCTAAATAACATTCCTAGGGGATAAAACCTCCAAAAAGGGGCTAAAACCCCTCAAAGGAGCCTAAAACCCTAAAAGGAGCTAAACTTAGGGCGAAAGGGGCTAAAATCCCCCAAAAAGGGGCTAAAGCCCTGACTAAGGGCTTAGAACCCTAAAAACGTTATAAATAGAGGGGTGGGGGTCACTCTCAAAACACTTCTCTCTTGCATACTGTTATCCTGCCCAAGTGGATGCCTTGAGACCCTTTGTCTCTCAATCCACCTACACCCCCGTCTCATCCATTCATCCTCCCATTGAGCCATAGCTCCTCCATTGCCAAGAGAGAGAGAGAGGTGCTTCTCCTAGCTAGGGCATGGTGGCCCATTTCACCAAAGCAAAGGTATGAATGTGTATTTTGTTTTGTTTGTTTGCTTTTATCTAATCCATTGTTTGTTTGCATGTTTTCATTTTCTCTTTGCAGGTTTTCTGATATGTTTTTGCAGGTTATTAGAGCTGAACCCTAACTGTGTTTGCAAAGGGGTTCTCCATTTGATTTTTTATTACTGTTTAGTTTCGTTTCTACTTTTCTTTACTGCATATCCATCCAGGAACCTATCCTTCCCTCCTATAGACAGAAGGTAGCCATTCCTGCCCTGTAGCAAGGGAGAAATCCCTGCTACATTGACTCCCAACCTTTTTCGTCCTCGAAAAGTAGTACATAGTTATGTACTCGTCAATATTCAACTCGCCTCTTGGCCCACGAGATCGAAGATTCACCATCTCTCCTCGTCGAAACAAACTAGTGATAAAGTATATGTCCTCAACCTCAATGCTGAGCGACATCCCGTCAATCTAAAAAGTCTCAGAGTCTATATCCCAGTAATCCACTAGCAACTAGAGTGGTTTTGGTTGGGCCCTCAGGTTGCCACGACACCAAAACTTGTATAAACCACATGCTCGTGATGATTGTTGGGCCATAAGATCACCTTGCACGGCCTCCTTCACATCACCATGCTCTCTTTCCCTCCACTCTAGCGCCATCCTACACAAAAAACCAAAGTTTTGATCAATTATTGCCTTTGAAAACCTTGTTTGCGGCCCTATATGTGACTGTTCTCAAAAGAACCGCGTATGTACGTAGGTTTGGGTGCTTTTTCCACATATGGTGAGCCCTATACGCAAAAGAACCATGATTTCCATGTGGGCCGAAATGCACAATTGCGGATGGCTTAAAAAATTAATTGGACCATGAAAATTCAAAAAACTTGCATGAAATAGGAAAAGGAGGGCATGAGAATTTACCTGGATCAAACAAGGAGAGATTCCGCTGGACGATGCTCCCGGAATTTGCTTAGGAAGTTCTGAGCTCAAATACACTATGTTGGGTAAAAGTTTCAAATGATATTAAATTTTTTAATTTTTTTACTATTTATAGAAAGTTTTTGAAAATTTTACCCACTTTCTATAGTTTTTGACCATTTTGGACCGTTTGAACTAATTTGATGATGTAGGAGTCCGTTTTGAGTGTGGTTTGACCATGGCTTTGATCTGTTTATGCCTACTATAGGTATGATGTCTAAATTGGCATATAGGTTAGGTTTCACATCCATTTTCATTTTGTATGACCTTATGACTATTTCATTTTAACCTTAGGTACGAACCCATTCCAATTTTTCACAGAACCTTCTTGCTGCTTTTAGAAGTGACATGTTGTGAATGGTAAAGCTTTACCATACATGAGTACCCTAGTTAGATCATGTTTTGCATTTGGTTCCCATGCCGATATTTTTCCTTTAGGGTGCAGGAGTCCTTTGTATAGTACCGCCATGACTTTGAGCAAGAGCTTCATACTCCTCTTGACCTTTATGCTAGCCTTTTTCCCTAGGACTCCCTTGTATATGTCAAGTTGTAATTGCATTATCATTAATTTTGCTTGCCTTTTTTAGCCTTATGTCGGCTTCCTTGACTATGATTATCAGCCATATAGCCCGAGCTTGTCTCATGTCTAGCCAAGCAGAGCTGTTTTATATATCTTTTGCATCTTGATTCCCCATTTTTTACCAGGAGGGGACTTTCCCCGAGTGTCGTTGTCCTGCACATGTTTCCCGGCATTAAGCATAGGTATGTTCCACTACTTGGAACTAGTTTTTTTTCCCTTTGACACTCGTCTCCTCCTATATTTGTAACTATAAAGCACTTTTATTCTTTTTCAAGCTTATCAAAATCTCTGAAAAAGTCCAAAAAAATAAAAAAACCAAAAATCCAGACAGGAAAAAATGTTGTCTTTAGCAGTAGTCGAATCGTGTCACCTTCGAACAAAACACTGTATATCACATATATTGGTTGGGTTTGTAGTTTGAATTTAGGAGCTATACTCGTATCTTTGAGTTTACCTCCACCAAATGGTTAAGCTTCGAGTCCCAATGGAGCCTCTGTTGATTCCTCACGTGTCATAGAGAAATCCCAGTTTTGTATATTGAGTCTATGCTTCCTACATTCAGTCACCATTCACCTTTATGCTCTTGTTCGAAGGAAGTTGAAGCCTGATTTGGCCATTCCTTAGTTGTCTTGACTTTGCATGTCGGCCATTCCCGGTACTATTACTGGTTCATGCACACCTTGTTTGAGTCCTTCCACGTTATATAGTTTTTCCGAGTAGCTCGTGTTAGTTGATGGGGGATTCCTTAATTCCCCCCTTCCAGCAGATTCCATCCCATCAACGTCAGATAGGAGTCTAGAGTCATTTGAGTACCTTGAGACTTACAGTCATCAGTGGTAGGTTCTCTTGCCATCGACAGTTTTGGGAATACATCAAATGTCCCCTGATTGATGGATTCTTTCAAGTGTTCGACCTCAACACATTTATTCGCACTTGTTAGATTACACTCTAGTACCTTGATTCCCATTTTTATTATCGGTGGGTAATATCGCGTCTGTTAACGATATACATTAATGACCAATAATCAGATGATGGACTACTTTGTTCAACCTCTACACCTTTATTCACATAGTAGGATATGTACTCAGAGTGGTTTGTGTAGAAGACTTTCCAGATTGGTGGCATTTCTTATATGCTACCTCCTTGATCATGCCAGTATTCATTAGATTTCAGCTCTTGTGACTCGATTCTAGTGTATGTTAGATATGTTTAGCCATTATGGAGATCTTGATCCATGGTATATCTTTAGGTTTCATGGAGATCTTGGTCCTTTGTATATCTTCATCATGGAGATTCTAATCTATTGTATATTGTACGTGGCGATGACCACACATGTCACAGTTTGTATATCATGCCTATTCATGGCCATTGTACTCTTATGTATCTGAGACTACTATATGTATTTGCAGTCATGTGTAGAGTTTGATTATTGTATTATACTATTGTATGGCTAGTTCTTAGACCTGGTTCTTCATCACTCCATTTCTGGGATGGAATTATAATGTATTTTGGCCATCGTATTAACCCTCTGACCTCACACATTAGGGGGAATCTGTTACAGTTGATTTTACCACACATGGTAGATCACATATATATGGCCTTCCCTATCCCACTGTAGACTCTTTTGACCCCATGGACTATTTTTTTACCTTTGATGTTTCCAAGATCATCCCTAAAAACACCTATTATTTGCTGTATGCGACTTTTAATCCCTTTTTCATGTATACACGTGGATACTATCCTTAAACCTGCGTACATCGGGATGTGTGCAAAAGGCAAAATATTTTTGGAGTTTTCGTTGATGTGGATACGAGTCACCTGTCTCTTGGCCTTCCATATGCCTCGACATCACTCAGATTTGACCTTCCATTACCCCATAGAAGAACTATATAAGGAACCCTTTGGATACATTAAAGAGGAGGAATTGAAGAGCAAGAAAACTATAGTCCATTGTTGCCGTAGCTTGCTTATACTTGAGTCTGCATCCCTTTGTCCCTTGGAGCACTTTGTGTTCTTCCCAAGCTTGACTTTACTTGTGAGCTTGCTATAAAGAGATGGCGAATTGAAGTGGTCGAGGCCCAAGTGGAGGATTTAGTTTCTCTGGTTCGCAAACATGCCGATAGAGGTTGTCACTCATGTAATATCTGATTTATATTAATATAAATATCTTTTCCTGTCCAATGATGTGCATTTAAATGAATATTGAATCCATGGATGCTTTTAATTGTTTATACATTATTGATTATATATGCTAGAGTAGGTCTAACATCATTATATAGCATGCTTGTCTTGTTTGCTGTTGTTGAGAGAGCAAATTACTAACACAAGCGAGATTGGAAAAAGCTCAATGGGGATCTAAATCAACCGTATGGAATAAGGTATGTCTTGAGATCCTTTAGTGTTAGATGTTTACTTCTCTTACATATTGGGAAGGGATTGATTTCTGCAGTTTCTCTTTCTATTATGGTACACCAGAAGCCACAGGAAGTTTTCTCTGTAATAGTGGAGATATACAATGAATGGTGTTTCTTACCTGTCTAACAACTATATCAGAATCACCATAAAATTTCATATTTTTTACTCCTAACCCTTTGTCTTTCTTCAGGCCTAGAACTAGAGCTTCATACTCAGGAGTATTATTTGTGCATTCAAACTCTAGTCTATAAGAGAGAAAGTGTTTATTCTTATCTAGATCAATCAGGATGCAACCTGCCTCTGATCCCTCTTGGGTTTTAGAATAGTGAAAATACATAAACCAAAATCTATTCTTTAACTCTACCTGGTTAGTATCATCTCCTATGTTAGTCGCTAAGTTTACTATATTACAATCAATACCATCAGCTCGTGAGAATTGAAGGATATCAGACCGTGTGTCTGATTCACAACTAGCTTCTTCAGCTTGGTATTTTCCTGGTTCGAGTTCCCAAAAATAGTTTCCAAAAACTGAATATGAGAAGTTCACAGGTTCATTCTTCCCTTCTAGCCGAGTTACATTATACTTCATCTGTGGTTCCCTCATTTTTTTAATTTGGTTTTGAATATTGTTGTGTGGCAGCCACATGTGAAACCAGTTAGTTGCAAAGTAACCATTTAGTTTCACTGACCAGTCCCTACTTAAAATTAATCCATATGCCCCTGGTATATTCACTACCATAATATCTATAAATTGACAAACTTTGGGATCTGTAGAAAAATGAATCAAAACATCAGTCATTTACCCTATGAATTTGACAACAAATTTGTCTAGTTGAATTATCTGAGATGGAGATGGTATGGGTTTGCCATTAATCCTTTTACATACTGAAAGTGGCATGAAATTCGTTGAAACCCCAGAGTTTGCCAAACAGTTATGTACATTATGATTAAAAATCCCAAATGATAGCAGAAAAGGTAAAGTATGAGATTTAGACTTTCCTCCAATGCTTTCTTCATTTACTTCATCTTCAGACCCAATGGCTTCTGTGATACAGTTGGGATGTGGATCAAAATCTTCTAGAAGTTTCCTCCTTTGTTGAGGAAAATTACATAGTTCAAATAGAGAAATGTTTTCCTTCGTTTTCTTAATGTATTCTATGATATCATACCCCATGTCCTGTTCTTTAGTAGTATATTTTTTATTTGCCAAATTTTCCATAGGTTTATTAATAGATGTCTTCATTGGCTTGTTAACTACTGGGATTGTCTCTTTTATATTTACTGGATTAGGTTTAGGTGTTGTTTGAGTAGTACTGAGAATTTTCTTCATGTTTTCTTTCATCGTATTTATTTTAGGAAGTAATAAACTTTCATCCACTACTGACCCTTTACTTCTAGTCGTGACATTAACTGACGATGCTTGAATTTTCTTAGTAGGTTCATCTTCACTTAAACCCAAAGTAGGTGCCCAATCCCATAGTACCATAGTGGTTTCTTTGTTTGTTTGTTCTGGATCATTGGTTTGGGTTTGCTCTTCTTCAGGATCTGCCAGCTGGGTATCTAAAAACTAATTCATAACCAGAGTCATTGAATTAACCCATTGTGGGCAACTTTTATCAGAATGAGGTTCTTGGTGAAAGGTACATAAGTGATCCATGTCTGCCTCATTAAAAATTAAAACAATAGAATTATGCATAGGTGGTTGGGGCTATCCACTCTCTTCCTTTTTTTGTAATAAGGGTTGAATGGATTTCTATAAGAACTAGTTCCCTTATCCTTTCCATGTCTACTATTTTGTTTGACAACTTATCCACCATTTTCACCACATTCTCTAGCTCATTAGAGTGTTATTCTTTGGGATTAGTTAACATCAAATGCCTTTTGCTTGTGGTATGTTTCAATTTAGGTTCTGGAGTATGCTTTGCTATACTATTGAGATCTTCCTCTATTAGAATTTGAATTCCATTTAGATATTAAAGAAGTAGTGCTAATAATGTTTGCAAAAAAAAGAATGGAGAATGAAGATACAAACTGAACAAAACAAACCACAGAGGAAACAAACAAGTATTTATAAGGAATTTACAATATCATTCACAATAATAATATCTGGTGTTACAATAGTTTACATACGAAAAAAATTCAAATGCATGGGGTAGAAATTCGAATCTCCCAAGTGGATATGACTATACCTAATTGAATCTCTAACTTATGGTCTCTCAATCAATACCAGAGTCCAACAGATCAACTCCCAAATGTCCAATAACTCAAACAATCAGTGTCAGCTAGTTAACTCAGTGCAATTGAGTGTGGTAGGTGGGAAAAGGCACCTACTCCACATGAATCCATGCATTATCCATGCAAGGAATGTGCTAGCTAACTGATTGTAAACTAATTGAAAATAACTGGGGGATAACTAAGACTAACTAGTACTAAGTCCAAGTAACTGAAGTAGGTTGGTGCTGAGACTCCCATTGGCTCCTAAAATGTAGGGATTGGTCTAGGAGGCACCCAAACTGATGCATGCACATGCAGTAAGTGGTGGTTAACCTATAACATTGTTCCCCACACTCGAGTGAGTGGTACATGTGGCCCCATTAGGACAAGTGGACCCAAAAAATTAATTAAGGTCCCTAAGTTAGGCTAAATAATCTAATAGATAGTATGGTCAAGGGAGGATTAATAATCCTAACACCCCCCTTGAATCCTATATTGGACAACTGTGGGCCCTGGTAACAATACCATAGGTAACCAAAATACAATATAAAATAAATAATGCTTCTTAATACAATTGAGGAAATAGGGGACAACCTCATGGAACCCCCCCCCCCCCCCCTCTCAAAATAAGCAGAATTACAAATTTTGAAAAAAATTGTGAAAATTTTTGCTGCTACTATGCAGCAGCAACATCTTGGTTCTTCTATGCAGATGAACCCATGAATACAAACAAAATTCTTATGTCTAGAGGAATATTTCTCTTTGGAATAAGAACAATGTATTCAACTGAATCAGAAATATAAACAACTGCACGGTGAAAATTGGACCTATGTAGAGCAGCTAAAATCAATTGAATAGAGAGAAAACATTATTGGGAATTCGAACCATGTGAGGAACACCCAATAATATGATATATGTCATCCTTGATAAACAAACCATGAATGGTAAAATCATCCCCAAGTGTTAGGCACAAGTGTCTAGGAAAATGCCGAATGTCTCCCTCTTTACTAGTTCTGTGAGGAGATGAGCCTGTGACCAAAGGTAGAGAAGCCCTCTGAATGTGGAGGGAGAATGATTGAGCTCCATAATATTATATAGGTTCATAAATATCCAATAACTCACAAAATATGATATCAAAAAATTCATAATAAATAACTAACATCGAATCCTCAACAACAAAATTGAAGGAGACTTGCGGTGCTTAATTTGTCACAAAATTGATGAAACCAGTTACAAGAAATACTGAAAGTTCTTGAATCTTAAGACCTGGATAAAATATTATCAGATAAGAAAATAAATAAGATCCAAATAGATACATATCATATTCAAATACATCCTATTATCTCCTCAAATAAAATAGTCAAGTTTGTTTATTTTAGGTGATAGGAAGTCATCGAAAAATAAATTTCTAAATTTATTTTGGCTCGTTTTTTAGAGCTTTAGGTATGTAATAAAGTTTGAAAAACATTTGATTTGGGTTTTCCTTCAAAAGAGTCAAAACTCAAGTTTTGATGGCTTAGGTGGACATTTCAAATGTTCATTATCCACTAAAAGCAGAGCTTTCGGCAGCTAAAGCGTGAAATTCAGGGTTATTTTAGCCACCGAAAGCGTAGAAGCTTGGAAACGGTCAACATGTCTTGGTAAAAATCAATTTTCTCAGCCGTGGAGAGGCCGTTTTACACACTCAAATAGTTTATTGACAACTAGACATCCACATATTTCCAATGGTACTTTCATATCTGCATTTATATCTCAGGAAGGTAGTCAAAAGTCCCCCGCAAGATGAGGCAATGTTTTCAGAAATATGGAATTTTTACCGTGCTGTGTGATCATTTTTAAATGATGATCCTGAGCAACTAGAGGATAATTTTGAGAAAAGGTCAAAGGATTTTGTGCCTGACATGTTATGGAGAAATAACCTCTCTTTGTTTTCCTACAGGTGTCACAGAATGGGAGAATATAATCCATATCCGAGCCCTAATTTTTGGATCTTAGAATTTCCCTGTTTGAAACATGTTTTTGAAATACAGATCTGGGCAAATGAAAATGAATCTCAAAGAACTGAGAGAGGTTTTTTTTCATAATAAACAAAAGAAAAATAAAATCTATTAGTTTTCCTACATGTGTCATATATTTGGGGAACCAAATCCATCTCTAAGCCCCAGTTTACACAGAAATTTCAGGGCGCTCCAAGCCACCGAAATTGACATTTTTACTATGAAAATTCATGATTTTAAAATGATGATTCTGAGCGACTGGGGAATAATTTTGCAAAAAGTTCAGATATTTTTGTTCCTTACATTTCAGAGAACAATAAATTCTCTCAATATTCCTACAGGTGTTTCATATTGGGAGAATCAAGTGCATCTCTGAGCCCTAATTTTTGGATCTCAGAATTTTCTTGTTTGACACATGTTTTTGAAATACAGATGTCGGGAAAATGAAAACAAATATCAAAGAATTCAGAGAGGTGTTTGCTGATAACAAACCAATATACAAAAACCACTCTCAGGTTTTTGAAATATGTTTTGATTTGAGAGATATAGGTCAAATATTAGAGCATCATATTTGCAGAAATTTCTGCAGTTTCCAGCCACCTCACAAATTCGGATTTGAGATAGGAAAAGATGTCATCAGAACCGAAGTTTTGAGGATCTTGAAACTGATTTGTAAAGATTATTTAATCTCTTTTAATAATCATTGTAGAGGGTTATACGTTGGATAATTTTTCATACTTGTACTCTCAGACTTCTCATTTTCATGCCAATAATATAAGCTTCTTTTGCCATTTATGTTCATATTTCATTTCCTACCTTTCTATACTTACACTTGAATGTTCATTTTCATGTTTGTTCTATTTGTCTAATGCCATTTAGCTATCATCCCATATTTGTATTTATGAATTGAATAGCAAGTATCATTTACTTATTGTGATTATCCATTCATATATGCTTTGCTTATGAGTCTGCTAGCATGATAAGGATTCTGCATACATCCACCTTTTATCAAATCTCTGAACAGCAGTGGTTTAAATCCTTATCTATCTAAGTGTGTTTATGCATGTTTTGAATGAGTGAGTTTTGACTAAGTCATCCAACTTGATCCATATTACCCATCATTAAGAAAATACAAAAGTTACTAGGCATCTTCAAGCTGTAACCTAGAAGAGTTTCCTAGAGAGCTAACAAATCCATATCAGATCCAAAACTTTGCTCCACCAATATGGTAGATGCACAATTTTCTCCTTCTTCAAAATTCTGATTTTTGGTGCATGCAATCCTGTAGGAATTTACTGGAAGTTCTAGATTAATGAGAGCGAATGGATCACTCTTATAATATGATATTATTTATAGAATATCAATGGTATTACTTATCTTCACACCAGAAACATAATTATAGATAGAGAAATCAAATTCCTCTACCGTTTCTGAAACAATTACCGGTAAACTATGCACAAAATTTTAAAGTATTACTAGAGATTTTTTGCAAAGAATGAAAGGAGTGTTTTTCTTCACAAACAAAGATTCAAATTTATTTTTCTAGATCAGCCATGTGAGGAGACGAGATATCAGAGATATCATACACTTCTAGAGCAACATGAGAAGGAGTCACTTCAAGGAGACTTTCTTCCATTCGAATTGACTGTAAAGAAAAATCTGCTTCTTCTTCTTCATCTTCAACAATTTGATTTTCTGTAGGAGAGGGCATGAAATCATCATGCTGGATGTTATCTGAACCTCTCTCAATAGCTGGGATTATAGAGTCATCTCCCATATGACTTCTAGGTCCTCCTGATAGAGGGAAGGTGATGAAGGATTCCCTGGAAGCAACCATGTGGTTGGATGTTCTAGAGTCTATCACATAAGACTTCGATGGAGAAAGGATTGCAAGCAAGCATATCTCATCTTCTTTAGTATTTTATTTTCATCATCTAACATTACTACTCTTTTTGGAAGGGAAATATTTTTCTATACACATAGAGCTTTCATCTGGTCGAGGGTCTTCTTCATGCACGAGTCTTCTGGATGAAAACCCCTCATACAGTAGGGACACTTTTTCTTTTTATTCTTAGAGCTGGAGGCTCCTTCAGAAGTTTGTTGATTCTGTTTAGGCTTCGAATCAACTTATTTTGGCTCCTTCTTCTTTGATTTACCCTTTTCTTACAATTTGGAAGAGTTAGTAACTAGGAAAGATTAATCTTTGGAGGTCTTGATGAATCCCATTCGAATCAACTTGTCTTTCTTCTTGATTAAAGACTCAGAAAAAGAATCTAATGAAGGAATTTTCCAATCAGGAAAGCTTTCCTACTTGGAATGAAATATGGAAACATTACAAAATACTCAGAGCCTAGTTTGCTGAGTATGGAAAGTACATTCTGCTCATCCTTCTACTTTATTACACACTGTCTGCATTGAAGTACCAGAGACTTGAATTTAGTAAAGAATTGCTCAATAGTCTCGAAACTGCTGGGATGTAAAGATACAAACTCATTCTCCAGAATGTATCCCTGAAGCTCATCTTATTTGTTAAAAAATATATCAAGCTTCTCCCAGGCTTCTGTGGGAGTCCTTAAGCCTTCTAGGAGGAAGAGGAGATATATGGTTATATAAGTACATAAGTACCAGAATGCTTCATCACAATGGTTCAGAAACTTGTTTCATTCTACTGGCTGATGAGGCTCACACTCCCATCCATGTATGATCCTATGGTAGCCATGCTTGCATAAGGACAACTGCATATCAATCTTCCAATCAAGATAGTTGTAAGTTGTGAGGATCCATGGTTTAGGATTTTAATAACTCATAATTGCTCTGGCTGGAAGTACAGTAAAACTTCACACAAGATACGTAGCACCTGTCAATTCCACTGCAATAACACACTAAAACATATAAACCGTTAGAATCATGATTTTCCTCTTGGAATGAACATGTTTTCAGGGTCTGTCACGCCCTCTCCCTTACTCTGAATAAATCCAGAGCTAGAAAATCATCATAGGGGACTTCTGTGGAAACCCAGCTACTTCTGATGTTTGATGGGGATAAACAAGCATGAAACCTACATGAGAAGGCTTTGATACCATATTAGAATTTGAATTCCATCTATATATTCAAGTAGATAGTTCTAATAATGTTTGAAGGAAAAGGATGGAGAATGAAGATACAAACTACAACGAAACAAACCACATAGGAAACATACAAGTATTTCTTAGGAATTTATAGTATCATTCACAATAATAATATCCGGTGTTACAATAATTTACATAGGAAAATAATTTGAATGCATGGGGTAGTGATTCGAATCTCCCAAGTGGATATGACTGTACCTAACTGAATCTCTAACTCATGGTCTCTCATTCAATATTGGATTCCAACAGATCAAATCCCATATGTCCAACAACTCAAACAATCAGTGACAACTAGTTAACTCAATGCAATTGAGTGTGTTAGGTGGGAAAAGGTGCCTACTCCACATGCAACCATGCATTATCAATGCAAGGCATGCACAAGCTAACTGACTGTGAAATAACTGAAAGTAACTGGGGGATAACTAAGACTAACTAGTACTAACTCCAACTAACTGAAGTAGGTTGGTGTCGGGACTCCCATTGTCTCCTAAAATGTAGGGATTCATCTAGGAGGCGCCCAAACTGATGCATGCACATGCAGTAAGTGGCAATTAACCTCTAGTAGTGTTCGTCACACTTCAGCGACTGGTACATGTGGCCCCATTAGGCCAAGTGGACCCAAATAATTAATTAAGGTTCATGTTGATGTAATTGTAACTTCGGAATGTATTCACTTGTATTTCTTATGTATTGTAACCCAATGTTTATTTCGGGATGTATTTGTAATGTACTTGAGTCATGTCATGCCCCGATGTTCCTATCGAGAAGTTTCTATAATGTAAACAAGTCATGTCAAGTCGAGGTGGTTAACCCTCCTATTGTCTAAGGGTTAAAGTCCCTGCAGTTTCGGGGCACTAGGGTTATTTGACTAACCTAGTGAAGTCGGCCCTACTTGGGTTTAGTCAAGTTGTGAATTAGTATAAATAGAGAGCTAGCCTCTCTATTTATCACACACTCACTCACAGTCAGTTGTAGTGCATAGTTGAGGAAGAGAAAGACACTGTGGAAAGGAAGAAATAGGTTACTGCTGTCGGGAGATCATCTTACTATTTTTGAGTTTCAATTTTGGTGCTGATTCTATCTCTCAGGAAGTTGTGGGGTTTTCTCCATTTATGGTTTCCCCGAGGAAAAACACTGTGTTCATTGTCTCTTGTGTTTGATTGTTGTGCTTGTTGTTCTCTTAGTTAAAGATCCTATTGTTATGCTAGCTTAATGTTAAAAATATAACATGGTATCAGAGCTAACCTGAGAAGAAGACACTATGCAGCTACGGGAACTAGGGATTCCTATTTTGTGGATCTCTCTCCACATATTTTCAGAAAAAGTAGGGTGGAATAACTCTCCTCCCTAGGGCGCATATTTTTGTCGAAGCAGAATCCAATTCTGAGGTTTTTCAGGTTTGGACCCGAGGCTGCTGCCGAAAATTAGGGATTTTCACAGAAGTGGAATTTTTCAGTGAGCCCAGGGCTGGATTGATCTCCTCCCCAAAATCGAAGTTAGGGATCAAATTCAAAGCATTTGGTTGGACAGAACTTTGGAAAAGACAAACCCTAATCTGCTCCTGAACCAACACTCCAGGATTTCAGCTCCAAATCCAAATTCGACATCTTGATCTGGTAAGATCTAAATCTTTTGTATTTCCATTTAAGGTTCTCAATTAAGATGTCTCATCATACTAAGCTTGATGAAAAGCTTGAGGGAGCTGATAACTTCTGAGCCTGGAAGTATAGGATCTCTCTGGTCCTGGAAGAAAATGAGTTGGACTCCTATATTAGTGAGGAGGTTCTAGTTCCAGAGGGAGATGAGGCTAAGGCCTTACATAAGAATAAGATTGTTATGGGAAAGAGGATTATTGTTGATTCTATCAAGGATCACCTCATACCACAGGTGTTCTCCCTCAAGACACCTAAAGCCATGTTTGATGCCCTAACCAAACTGTTTGAAGAGAAGAACATCAATTGGAAGATGACTCTAAGGAACCAGTTGAAGAATGTAAAGATTCATAATGAGGAGACCATCCAGTCATACTTAACAAGGGTCTCCCAGATCAAAGAACAGCTGGAAGTAGTAGATGAAGAAGTGAAGAATGCAGAAATTGTGATGACAACCTTGAATGGACTCCCTAGGTCATGGGATTCTTTCATCCAAGGAATCTGTGCTAGGAAGAAGTTAGTCAAGTTCAGTAGACTGTGGGAAGAATGTTCACAAGAAGAAGCTCGGATAGCAGCTCGAGAAGAAAAGATGGGAAGTGAAGATCAAGCTTTGACAATACACTCCAGGAAAGGAAGAAGGGAAAATCATCATCACCAAAGTAAGCATTCTCATCAAAAAAATAATGTTGTAAGAAGGGATCCATCCATACTCATATGTTATACATGCGATGAAATAGGACATTTTGCTAGAAATTTTCCCATTAATAAGAATGGATCCAAGAAGAAGAATATTTCCAAAAGAAGACATCATGCTCACACTACTGAAGATGATGATCCTCCCAGGAAGAAAGTAAAACAAGAAAGTGAAGACTGTTCAAGTGAAGATGAATATGTTCTGATCTCCATTCTCACGGGAACTGTCACTCATGGAAGCAAATATTGGCTTATTGACAGTGGGGCTTCCGAACACATGACAAGTTTCAATGAATCTTTTGAGAAACTATCTAAACATAATTCACCCCATAAGGTGAAACTTGGGGATGACTACCAATATCCCATAAAAGGTAGTGGTGAATCCTCCTACAAGCTAGACTCTAGAAAGTCTATGAAAATGAAGGATGTCTTGTTTATAATAGGACTAAAGAAGAATCTTCTATCCATATCGGCACTGGATGCAAAAGGCACGAGGGTTGCATTTTTAGATGGCCAATTCCTCATGTGGCCAAGAGGAAATACTATTGATGATGCAATAGTAATTGGAGAACAAGAAGGAGGTTTATACAAATTGAAGGGCCATCTAGAACAAGCTTTGGTCCATGACATAGTAGAGCCAAATGAACTTTGGCACAGAAGGCTTGCACATGTGCACTACAGAGCACTACCACTTGCAAGCAAAGCTATTGAAGGTCTTCCAGAGATTCAAGAAAAACATGTAAGAGTCTGCAAAGGATGTGCGAAAGGAAAGAATACAAAGAAGACATTTCCAAAAAGCGAGAGCAAGGAAAAAGGAATCTTGGAAATCATCCACTCTGATGTATGCGGATCAATGTCATCAAGTTCACTAAGCGGGTATGTATACTATGTTTCTTTCATTGATGACTTTTCTAGGAAGACATGGATTTACTTCATGAATAACAAAGATGAAGTTTTCAGCAAGTTTAAGGGTTTCAAAGCCTTGATTGAGAACCACATAGAAAAGAAGATCAAGACCTTTCGATCAGATAATGGTGGAGAATTCACATCAAATGAATTCAAAGACTTATGCAAAGAATTAGGGATTAAGAGGGAGTTGTCCACTCCTTATAATCCACAATAGAATGGGGTTGCAGAAAGGAAGAATAGAACTATCATGGAAGCAGCAAGAGCAATGCTTCATGATCAATATCTTCCCATGCATCTATGGGCATAAGCTGCTAGAACAATGGTGTATGTACAGAACCATATTCCACACAGAGTACTCGAGAACAAGACACCTAAAGAATTATTTTCCAGCAAGAAACCAGAAGTCAGCCATCTTAGAATATTCGGCTATCCAGTGTACATACACATTCCAAAAGAGAAGAGAACAAAACTAGATCCTTCAGGAAAGAAGGGTATATTTGTGGGATACTTTGAAAGCTCAAAGGCTTATAGAATATAATTCCCAGGATTCAAGAAGATCGACATTAGCAGGGATATAACATTTGATGAAGACATAGCTTACAACAAATCCAAAAAGAGACCTACTGAAGAACTTGAAGAAGCAGAAGCACCCAGAATTCATGATACAATCATGAATGAAGAAACTCAAGAAGAAGATCGAGAATTTGAAGAACCACAAAGACCTATAGATCCACCTCAAGAAAAGAATCCTCAAAAAAGGAAACCTACTTGGGTATGAGAAATTATCCAAGGTGTGGAAAGATATGGGGATCTAGAAGAGAATCACAAAGAAAGAAAGAGAACCAGATCTTGCTCCGGATATGTAGCTTTACTATGTGACTTTATCAATGAAGAACCTTCCAATTATGAAGAAGTGGCAGAACAAAGAGAATGGAAGGATGCTATGATCAAAGAGTATCAATCGATCACAAAGAACAATGTTTGGGATGTTGTCCCAAGACTAGAAGGAAAGTCAGTTGTAACTTCCAAATGGATCTACAAGATCAAGCATGCTGCAGATGGTAGCATAGAGAAATATAAGGCAAGATTCGTGGCTCGAGGTTTCTCCCTGAAAGAAGGAATAGATTAAGAAGAAATCTTTGGACCTGTAGCATGTACACTTCCATCAGATCAGTACTTGCTCTGGCTGCAGTAATGAAATGGAAGATACACCAAATGGATGTCAAGACTACTTTCTTGAATGGTGTAGTGGAAGAGGAAGTGTATGTAGAACAACCACTCAGTTTTTAGACACATGACAGGGAGTCTCATGTGTGTAGATTGAAGAAATCCCTATATGGTTTGAAACAGGTACCTAGGATGTGGTATGACAGAATTGACAACTTTCTATCCAGTTTGGGCTTTACCAAGAGTAAAGCAGATTCCAACCTTTACTACAAGGTTGAAGATGGCAACCGAGTGATGCTCCTAATGTATGTAGATGATCTGTTTGTAACAGGTATGGATGGGTTGATTGCTGATACGAAGAGAAATATTGATACCGAGTTTGAAATGAAGGACTTAGGTCTGATGCATTATTTTCTAGGCATGGAGGTGTGGCAAAATGTGGATGGAATCTCCCTCAGATAAGGGAAGTATGCAATAGAGATCTTGAAGAGGTTTGGGATGATGGACTGCAAGGCCATGACCACACCTATTGCATCGAACTTGAAGCTATTGAGTGATGATTCATCATAAGCAGTTGATGCTATGATGTATCGTCAGATGATTGGGTCTTTGATGTACCTGACGAACATGAGACCAAACATTTGCTTTGCTGTGAACAATTTGAGCCAGTTCTTGATAGATCCGAGACATGTTCACTTGATTGCTGCAAATCCTCGTCTGAGGTACTTGAGGGGTACAATTGATTATGGGCTCAAGTACGAGGTGAATCGAAAGATTTACTTGGAGGGTTATGTTGATTCAGACTGGGTAGGAAGTGCCATCAATAGGAAGAGCACTTTAGGGTGTTGCTTCAGTATGGGACCAGGTGTGATCTTTTGGTTTAGCAGGAAGCAATCTTGTGTGGCACTGTTTACAGCTGAAGCAGAGTATGTCATAGATTTTTCAGCTAGTTGTGAGGCAGTATGGCTGAGGAAGCTACTGTCTAATTTATTTGATCTCCAGATGGATGCTACTTGTATACATTATGACAACCAGAGTTGCATGGAGTTGTCAGAGAATCCAGTGTTCCATGACAATTCGAAGCATATCGAGATCAAGTATCACTATATCAGGGATATGGTGCAGAGGGGACCAGTGAAGCTCCAATATGTTGCAACGGAGGAACAGATAGCTGATGTGTTGATAAATCCATTGGCTAGGGTGAAGTTTGAGTACTTCAGGGAGAAGCTTGGTGTTCTCCAGATTGAGGTTTCCTCCAAAGGGAAATGATGAGACCCAGAGCCATTCTGACATGGTGAGAGGATTGTTTCCTTCCATGGTTAGATGTAAGGGCTGAGCCATTCTATCATGGTGAGAGGATTGGTTCCTTCCATGTCAGATGTGAGTGTTGAGCCATTTTGATGTGACTATAGGATTGGTTCCTACATGATTAGAAGTGAGCACTAAATGCCATTCTTGGAATGGAGGAAACTGGTCAGTTACCAGGTAGCTCAGTCTAGGAATAGGGGCCATTTTGATATGATTGTAGGATTGGTTCCTACAATATCATATGTGAGTGCACGCCCTTCTGACATTGGTTGTCAGATGTAAGTGCAGAGCCCTTTCGGCATGAAGGATTGGTTCCTTGCATGGTCGAATATAAGTGCTGATCCTTTCTGACATTGGTTGTCAGAAATAAGTGCAGATCCTTTCGACATGGAGGATTGGTTCCTCGCATGGTTGAGTGTAAGTGATGATCCTTTATGACATTGGTTGACAGATGTGAGTGCTGGGCATTTTTGACAAGGTTGTGGGAGGTGTTCCCACATGGCCAGATGTGAGTGCTGGGAATGCCTTTCTGATATGATTATAGGATTGGTTCCTACATGATCAGAAGTAAGTGCTAGGTAGGACATTCTGACTTAGGGTCAGATATAAGTGCTGGAAGAATACCTACATGGAGGCTAGGCCTACAACCAGCATGAAAAAGGGCTGGCTCTATAGAACTTCATGTGATGAGAAGAATGATGAGATGGAACCCATGATGATCCAATGATGTGTGGAAATGGAACCCAGGTGATAGAACAATTGCACTCACAGAATTGCTAATCAAACATGCAAATTTACACACAAAGGAGACTGAAATTGGAGCATAACACTAATCTGTATTGAATAAGTGTACAATATCCAACCTTATGAAGTCATATGCTTCTGCAATATATAATTACATGAGATATTTGAATGCATAAGGATGCCATTCAAAATATTCAAAAGCAGGCTTACTAAATCTAGTCAAATCCCCCATAGGTGCATAAAGCAGTTTCCAAATCTACCTAGAGGATCACGAATTGAAAAAGTCAAATGGGAAATATATTAAGTGATGGAAATAAAACTCATACATTCTTTTATTAGGATAAAATAATGGAGGGCGATGAGGGAAAAAAACAAGTCAACTACACCTAGTCTTACTTTCCATTTTGCCATAAATCTTAATAAAGCATGCAACTTAGCAAAAAAAGCAGATATGCACTAGGGAGGATCTGGAATCAAGTAGAACTACTAAATATGGTTTCCAAGAGGTTTCCCAAGTGCTCCATGAATCAGTTTTATCAAGTTTGACTTCTAGGACATGTGGAAGACAACTTGCATAGAGTGGAATATTGGAAACTAGGAAAATAAGACAAAAAGGATTAATTAATGTCTAAGGTAGCTAACTATGGGTTGATTATTCTAACACCTCCCCTTAAGCCTGAATTTATGAGTAAATATCAGAAAATTATAGGGCCTAGCAACAAGGCTTAGTCACCCTTTACATACTGCATGTCCATTTAACCAAGGAAAGAGGCAAAAACCCAGTGGGAAAATCCTCCCTTAAACATGGACGGTAAAATAAAATTTGAAAATCTTGTCATCAATCATGCTTCATAGCATGATCAACAATCCCCAACAGTGATTTGAGATTGCTGAATAACTTCTCACAAAAAACTTTGGTGAAGATGTCTGCTACTTGTTCTGAAGATGTACAGAAGAGTAGGTGAATGGTGACATCATGCACAAACTGTCTGATGTAGTGCATATGGATCTCAATGTGTTTGGCTCTTTGTCTCTAAATTGGATCATTGTAGATTCTAATGGTACTCTAATTATCACAATAGATAATGGTTGAAAACTCTGTTTCGAAGCCACACTCACCAAGTATCCCTTGCAACCATAAACATTGAGTTGCTGCATTTACAACTCCTCTGTACTCTGCTTCTGTAGATGAGAGTGCAATGGCACTTTGTTTCTTGCTTGACTATGTGATTGATCCTTCAACAAGTGTGAACACATATCTTGATGTTGACTTTCAATCTGTGTTGTCACTTTCCCAATCACTGTCAGTAAACCCAATCAAATCAAGATCATATTTAGCTTTGTAGAAGATCCCATGAGTCCTTGTTCCCTGAACAAAGTTAAGGATCCTTTTGTCTGCTCTCCAATGGATCTCATGAGGCTGATCCATGTATCTTGAATCCAAACTTACTGCATAATAAATATCAGGGCGAGTGTGTGTAAGGTACAACAAACACCCAATCAATTGCCTATACAGTGTATTATTTACCATAGGAGAAGAACCTGCTTCTTCAAGTTTAACTCCTGAAAGGAAGGGAGTCTTGCTTGGCTTGCAATATTTCATGTTGAACTTGTTCTGAAAATATGAAACATACTTTGACTGATGTACCATTATTCCATGTTGGGATTGAGCAATTTCGAGACCCAAGAATTGGCTCAACAACCCCAAATCAATCATAGAAAATGCATGGTTCATTGCATCCTTCAAGGAGGAAATTTCTTTCTTTGAAATTATTGTAATCAGAAGGTCATCCACATACAAGACAATAATCATCAAAGAACCATGAATCAGATTCAAATAAACATTAGGATAAGATTTGCATCGAACAAAACTTAATGACAACAGAAATCCATCAATCTTGGCATACCAAGTCCTGGGGGCTTTCTTAAGCCCATACAATGATTTCTTTAACCTGCACACAAAATATGGATTAGTAACAAACCTTTGAGGTTGCTACATGTAAATCTATTCAGTAAGATATGCATTCAGGAAATCTTACTTCACATCCATGTGATGTACCTCCCACTGCTTCAAAGATGCAATGGCTTAGGCTAGCCTGATGGAGTCCATCTTTGCCACTGGTGCAAAGGTATCATTGTAGTCAATACCATGTACCTATGATTAGCCCTTGGCTACCAATATTTCCTGATATTTCAAAGGTGAACCATCAGCAGAAAACTTAGTTTTGAAAACCCATTTACATTGAACTAGCTTCCTCCCCGGGGGAAGATCAACTAGTTCCCAAGTGTTATTCTTCTGGAGTGAGCTGAATTCTTCTTTCATGGCTGTTTGACATCTTGGATCATGTGCTGCATATTCATATGTTTTTGGGTCTAATTCAACCATCAGATAGCACTTCTCTACAAACAAAGGGTCTTTCATACACAGGGCACTCTCAAATTGAGATCTAGTCCTCCTAGGATCACTAGGATTTCGAGCTAGTTCCCCAGCTGCATGAATGGTCTTTGCTGCCCATTTTGGTCTTGTAGGACTGTCAGGATCTGCAATTAAATCATCATTATCATATATATCAGAATCAGCAAACTCATTTGTCTATTCACTTACATTCAATGGTTCTGGGGGTGAAGAAGACTCTCCAACTTCAACTGCTGCTAAAGGCTCTTCTTGGAACTGAACATTCCTTTCAATGAAGGATTTGTTTGTGATCAAATTGATAAGATTGTACCATTTTGAATCTTTAGAGTATTGAAGAAATAGACACTCTTGGCTTTGGGGCTGCAAAGCCTTCCTCTTTTCTGTTGGAATTCTATCCCAAGCCCTTGAGCCAAAAATCCTGAAATGGGTCACATTTGGCTTGTGCCTGCTCCATGCTTCAAAAGGAGTCATACCATCAAGCTATTTATGAGGCACCCTATGAAGGATGCATAGTTTATAGCCTCAGCCCAAAAATTTGGTGGCAAAGTCTTAGCCTCCATCATACAGGTTGCCATCTCCTTCAGTGATCTGTTCTTTCTCTTAGCAACACCATTTTGCTGTGGTGTGTAAGGGATTGAATGCTGCATCTGAATACCTGCATCTTCACAATATTGATTGAAATCAGACTTGACATACTCACCACCATTTTCATATCTGAGGATCTTGAGTTTCCTCCCAGAATGGTTTTCAACCAAAGACTTAAAGACTTTGAAGAGCCCAAAAACTTCAGACTTATGCTTCAGGAAGTAAAACCAATAGTACATGTAAAAGTCATCTATGAAGGTCAATGGATATTTGGCCTAACTCATTGAAATATGAGGAAATGGACCAGAAACATCATTGTGGATCATCTCAAGAGGTGCATAGGTTCTCTCATGACTGGCTCTCTCAAATTTATGCTCTGGGTGTTTTCCTAGGATACAACCTTGATAGACTCCCTTGGAAAACTTAATCTTTGGTAACCCTATGACCATTTATTTTTCACTTATATCAGAAAGATACTTATAGTTAAGATGGCCAAATATTTCATGCCAAAGCTTGCTTGCCTCATTAGCATGAATCAGAAGAGCAGAGGGGTTTGAGTAGGGTAGAAAACATGAAAACATGTATACCTTCGAAGTGTGATCTACAACTCCTTTTGCAATGACTTTACCACTCGAGATCTCTGTAATCTCAACATCATCAGGGGAGAATATGACCTTCTTTGGAGACCTTGTGTGGGTCATCTGATCCATTGACAAGAGGTTAGAGGCAAGACTTTGAACATATAATACATTGCTGAACTTACCATGTCCAAGATCAATCCTTCCTTTCCCCAAACTGTCAGTGAGAGAGTCATCTCCCAACACTATTGGTGGACCTTTCGACATGTTAAGAGAGGAGAATGCCTCCTTGGTCGAAACCATATGTCTTGAAGCTCCAGAATCTATGATGAAGCTAGGTGAGGTTGATGTGCCAGCAACCAATGCATGTACTCTCTCTCTGTCCTCTGAATTTGATCCTTGTTCCCTCTTCTTTGAGCTATCAGGAAGGGAGATGTTATTCTTCTCCAGGAGTTGGGTCAGCATGTCAATTTTCTTCTTCATGTAGGAGCTTTCAGGATGATAGCCCTTACTGCAGTATGCGCACTTGCTCATTTCTCATTTGTTCTTCTTCTTCTGGAAGTTCTTCTTTGAGCCTTGGGGCTCCTCCTAAGACTTGTTCTTGTCTCTCTTTTGCTCAGGTGGCTTCTTAGCTTTCTTCTTTCCTTTTGAATCCACCCTTGAATCTCCAGCAACCAAAGCTTGGTCTTTGGAAGGTTTGATGGTGCTCATCATCACTAGTTTATCTTGTTCTTATGTGAGGGATTCCATGAACTCTGCAAGCTTAGGAATCTTCTAGGCTCGAGCTGTCAAATTGGTGGCATGGAAGGTCAAAACAAACATTGAATAGTCAAGGCCAAGCTTTGAGAGTATGGCAAAAAATAGTTTCTCCTCCTTCTTTTCAATTCCACACTGTTTTAGCTACAAAAAAAGGGCTTTAAACTTGGAAAAGTAGAGTTGCAGGGATTCGAAGCTGCTGGGACTCACAGAGATCAATTCATTCTCTATTTGATGTCCTATAATCTCATTTGTCTTACCAAAAATATCTACAAGATTCTCCTACACTTCATTAGGTGATGTCAATCAATCAAGATGGAAGAGGAGGTCTCTGGATATGCTCAGACACAAGAGACCATAGGCCTCATCCCTCCTGTTATGCCATTTAATTTTCTTTGTAGCTGCATTGGGATCTACTTTAGTTTCCATAGTCACCTTGTAGAGACCTTTCTCTCTCAATAGTATCTCCATCTCTGCTTTCCATTCAAAGAAATTAAATGGAGTCAAGATGATCTTTTGTGATTGATCCATAGCTCAGAAATTGTCCATTCAGTCAGTAGAATAGTTCCCAGTCCAGATGTCAAACCTGAAAAATAAATATGGAAGGAGAGAAATAAATATACAAAGGCTTTGATACCATGTGGAAATTGAACCCAGGTGATAGAACAATTTCACTCACAAAATTGCTAATCAAACATGCAAATTTACACACAAAGGAGACTGAAATTGGAGCATAACACTAATCTGTATTGAATAAGTGTACAATAGCCAACCTTATGAAGTCATAGGCTACTGCAATATATAATTACATGAGATATTTGAATACATAAGGATGCCATTCAAAATATTCAAAAGCAGGCTTACTAAATCTAGTCAAATCCCCATAGGTGCATAAAGCAGTTTCCAAATCTACCTAGAGTCTCACGAATTGGAAAAGTCAAATGGGAAAGATAATAAGTGATGGAAATATAACTCATACATGCTTTTATTAGGAGAAAAGAATGGAGGATGATTAGGGAAAAAAACAAGTCAAGTACACCTAGTCTTACTTTCCCTTTTTCCATAAATCTTAATAAAGCAGGCAACTTAGCAGAAAAAGCAGATATGCACTAGGGAGGATCTGGAATAAAGTAGAACTACTAAATATGGATTCCAAGAGGTTTCCCAAGTGCTCCATGACTCATTTTTAGCAAGTTTGACTTCTAGGACATGTGGAAGACAACTTGCATAGAGTGGAATATTGGAAACTAGGCAAATATGACAAAAATGGATTAATTAATGTCTAAGGTAGCTAACTATGGGTTGATTATTCTAACATGATGATGATCTAGAAAGGATTATCTAGATTGAGGGATGATCTAGATCCAGATATGATGCTCCAGAGATGATCTAGATCAAGGGATGATCCAGATCCAGTGATGATGATCTAGAATGAGTGATGATCCAGATCTAGATGAAGATGACTTGAAGATGAAGATGAATTGAATATGGAGATGAATTGAAGGTGAATATGATGAGGACTTGATGATGATCTAGATGATACAAAGAAGAAGAATTGTGCTGATAAATTGTGTTGAGAGAATACCTTCCTAGTTAAGAGAGAGTGTTGATGTAATTGTAACTTCAGAATGTATTCACTTGTATTTCTTATGTAGTGTAACCCGATGTTTATTCCAGGATGTATTTGTAATGTACTTAAGTCATGTCATGCCCCAAAGTTCCTATCGAGAAGTTTCTATAATGTAAACAAGTCATGTCAAGTAAAGGTGGGTAACCCTCTTATTGTCTAAGGGTTAAAGTCCCCGCAGTTTCGGGGCACTAGGGTTATTAGGTTCACCTAGTGAATTCGGCTCTAGTTGGGTTTAGTTAAGTCAGGAATTAGTATAAATAGAGAGCTAGCCTCTCTATTTATCACACACTCACTCAAACTCAGTTGTAGTGCATAGATGAGGAAGAGAAAGACACTGGGGCAAGGAAGAAAGAGGTTACTGCTGTCGAGAGATCATCTTACTATTTTTGGGTTTCACTTTTGGTGATGATTCTATCTCTGAGGAAGTTGTAGGGTTTTCTCCATTTATGGTTTCCCTGAGGAAAAACACCGTGTTCATTTTCTTTTGTGTTTGATTGCTATGCTTATTGTTCTCTTAGTTAAAGATCCTAATGTTATGCTAGCTTAATGTTAAAAATCTAACAGTTCATAAGTTAGGATAAATAATCTAATAGACAGTATGGTCAAGGGAGGATTAAGAATCCTAACAGGCTCTAATTTCTTGGCCTCTTCATAGTTTTCTAGCAATGTAACTTTACCAGCCCTTTTTACAAACATTACTATTGGTGGATCAAGTGCTCTAGTATAATATTCTATTAGAGACTCTTCATCTAGTTTTGTTGCAAACACTAAATTTATTCAATAAAGTGACGAATCTCTGATTAAAGTCTTGGACCTTTTCTTTCTTTTCCATTCTCATAGATAGTAATTATTTCATGAGAGTGGCTACAGTTTTTTGGATGTCCAAATTTCCCTAAGAATGCCTTTTGAAAATCATCCCAATTTACTATTAAATTAGCTTGCAGACTAAAGTACCATGAAGATGCTTTAGGTTCAAAAGTATATTGAAAAAGTATACAAACCACATCTTCATGGTCAACATTTAAGAGATTCAAAGAAAGATAAAAACTCTTTAAGTGATCTTCTATAGAAACACCTTTTCCAGGATCAAATTTTGGTAAGACCGTTTCTGGGTTGTTAGGAAAATCATGCAATGGAGAAGCTAGGTTGAGTGGCATTCTTGCTCTCCATGCAGGTTGATTAACAACAACCATGATTTGAGTTGGATACTGTGATGGAGATTGACTGAAAATTGAAACTGCAGGGGATTCATGATCCAATTGATCAAAAGGCTAAACAATTTCTTGGATGGATAGATCTACCAGTTCTTACAAATTTTCCACAAGAATTGAATCCTTAGTGTATGAGGGTAATTTATTGGAAGCTTTCCTTCTAGGTAAGGTAGGAATAAATTTTAACCCCCCAAGTTTCTTGATGTATGATCTATTATGTCTCCTAAATTGATATACTTCTTCAAATGGGACAACATACAAACGTTCTGATTCTTCTTCCCTAGAAACCATTTGTTCTTGTTCTTGTTCTTTAAATTCAGGAAAAATATCTTGAGGGAAATTATTTTCTGATGTTGTACCAATGTAATCTTCTATGAAAAATGGATTTCCTCTACCAGACATGTTCCTGTGTCCCTCCTTTTAGTGCCAAATATGTTGATGCCTAGAAAAATCCCAGGTACCAGATAGTAGGGATCCTCCTCGGTAAACAATCCCAATTAGATCGTCCACCGTTTGGTGTGGGGAATCTGTCCGGTTCACTGTTCCGGCTACCATAGATTAAGTTCTTTAAATTTTTTACTAGTTATGACCTAGTCCACCGTTTATATGATTTTTGTTTAAATAATGAAATGCAGACGCCTAAGGTAAATGCAGGTCTAATCTAGATCTAAGCTAAGCTATTCTATCCCCATCCAGGGAGAAAATTTAGAGTTTAGAGTAATATACTACAAATGTTCATAAAATTCTAACAGATAGATGTACCAACACAATAATCACATTCACAGCAGAAAGAATACAAAATATAGATCTGATATAATTAAACCATTTATTACACTGTCATTACACATAAATTTATATAGACATCAGACATTCATGACCAAGGAAATAGTTCCAGGAGGTTAGAACAATCTCATTGTATGATGTACAGAAGCAAGAAGAAATAGTTCTACATTATGCATTCCACACATTCCACTTAAATCTCTGTGCAGGCTTTTGTTCCAGTGAATTGATCCTTCTTATTAGGAAAGAGTTATCTCTTTTACAACACAATCAAATACTTTGGCATAATAATAGGAGAGACATAAATGCGTTTAATCTTGTTTGTGAGGTGTGTCAAATAGAAAAAAAGAGGACAACCAAATGCATTCCTTTATATGCCCCTACTCATCCCAAAGTAACCATGCACTAGTATTTCCATGGATTTTGTCTTAGGATTTTCGCGAACCCAAAGGGGCGATGACTCAGTGTTTTTTTTTGTATTGGATTGATTTTCCAAAATGTCCTTTTTGTTTCCTTGCAGAAAGATCAATGATGCAAGACAATTAGCACATTTGTTCTTTAAGGAAATTGTACGGTTACATGGTATTTTGAAAACTATAACTAGTGATAAAGACACCAAATGCTTAGGCTATTTTTGGAGAGTCTTATGGAAAAAATTGGATAGTAGGCTGCAATTTAGTTCAACATATCACCTCCAACCCAATGGTCAAATAGAGGCAGTCAATAGAATATTGGGTTTATTAGAGTGCTTAGTAGGTGATAATCCTCTCCAATGGGATTTGGTAATACCTCAAGATGAATTTACCTATAATTCTAGAATCAATAGATCTATAGGTAAATATGCATTCCAAATTACGTACCGATATAGTCCTAAAGGGATTGTAAACTTAGTTGATATGCCTGCGAACCCATATATCAACTTGGATGCTATAGATTTTGTAGAGAATATTCGGTAAATACATCAACAATTTGAGAAAACATTGCAGTCAATGAATGAACAATACAAGGGGCATGCTGACCTACATAGGAGAAATAATGTATTCTAGAAGGGAGAAATGGTCATGATACATTTGTGTGAGGAGAGTTACCCCTAAGGTATGTACAACAAGTTAAGTCCTAATAAATTTGGGGCCTTATAAAATTATGAAAAGGAGTGGCGACATCCTATTTGATTGTTTTTCTAGAGGATTTAGACATCGATCCTATTTTTAATGTTTCCTACGTTCTTTCAAAACCAACTATGGTACATGATGACCAGTTGGGTAATGATCAACATGTAAGGGAGAACAACTAGACCAAACACTTTCTATAGAAAAAGAGAGAGAAACTAGAACACGTGCTAGAGACCAAATTGTTTGCAACACGCTCCAAGTCATATAACTTATATATGGTGAAGTGGGAAGGTATTCTAACTTCCAACAAAATTTGGATCATAGAACTGTTGAAGCCTAGAAAATTCCCAGGTACCAGACAATAGGGATCCTCCTTGGTAAAAAATCCCAATTATATCGTCCACCATTTGGCTTGGGGAATCCGTCCGGTTCACGGTTCCGACTATCGTAGATTAAGTTCTTTAAATCTTTTACTTATTACAAACCAGTCCACCATTTATATGATTTTTGTTTAAAGAATGAAATGCAGATGCCTAAGATAAATGTAGGTCTAATATAGATCTAAACTAAACTATTCTATCCCCGACCAGGGAGCAAATCTAGAGTTCAGAGTAATATACTACAAATGTTCATAAAAGTCTAATAGATAGTTGTACGAACACAATAATTACATTCACAGCAGAAAGAATACCAATTATAGCTATGATATAATTAAACTATTTATTATTAGAAGGTTAGAACAATCTCACTGTATGATGTACATAAGACAGAAGAAATAGTTCTACATTATGCATTCCACACATTCCGGTTAAATCTCTATGCAGGCGTTTGTTCTAGCGAATTGATCCTTCTTATTAGAAAAGAGTTATTTTTTTACAAGATAGTCCAATATTCTCTTCACCAGCCAAAAGTCCTTTCTATGGTGCTTTGAACCCCTATTTATACTAGCTCCCTCTCACCTGAGAGATTCCCCAACTTCTTATACTCCCACCTGGCTGAATAAAAATGGTTTCATACAACAAACAAACAAAGAAATTATATGGGCCTTTCCTTGCAGGAAACACACACGTCCTATGCGTTAGCTTCTCATGCACTTGCGTTGTATTTCATTGGCTCAAGAACTAGTCATGCTACTGCACCTCCATGTGTGCTATATCTTGGTGATCAATCCCCTTCTCCTATGTCTATTTCAGGCTTCTTTATTTTCTTGCATATTTGAATATCAGAGAAAATCTCCATCATTGATCTAAAACTTTCCAAAATATGGACCGTCCATTTTCCTAGTGACCAATAATACTTATGATACATACATAGAACATCATGAGAGATATATCTAATCTGGAAACAACAATAAGTCACTTTATTTCAATTTAATGATGTGCATCGATTATTAACCAGAAAAAAGATAATGACCAACGCCCTGTTACGTAGCAATTCTAATTAGTTTAAGTTTCAGGAAAAATATTTCTCAGTTTCCCCAAAGGTTCACAATCACAAAAAAACAAAGGTTGGACGACTCATATTATCTCAAAGATGGATTGGGTTTGATTTGAACCGTTAGATCTCGTGGCCTGATAAATCCTTTCTACTTCTACTTTTCTAGAAAGTGGAAATTGGGTTCGCCTAATTTTACCAAGTTAAACTTCTATATTTCCACCTTCACCTTTCTACTTCCGCCTTTCGGAAAGTGACAATCGGAAATCAAATTTTTTCGACTTTCATGAAGGTCAAACTTTAAATTTCTGCTTCTACCTCTCCACTTCCACCTTTCTGCTTTCGACCTTCTGGAAATAAAAAATAGGAAATCAGAGTGTCAAGTTTTTCAAAGCTTAGATTTAATCTTTTCCGCCTCTGCCTTTCCGCTTTTGCACTTCTGGAAAGTGGCAATCAGAGAGCAGATTTTCCAAATTTTTATGAAGGTTAAAATTAAACTTTCCTCTTCTGCCCTTTCTGAAATCGAAAATAGGAAAGAGAAATGTCAAGTTTTCAAACTTAGATTTAACCTTTTTTGCCTCCTCTTTTTCGTTTCCGCCCTTCCCGAATTCGGAAATCAGAAAGCAGTTTTATAACTTTTACGAAGTTTAACCTTAAAATTTCTGCCTCTACCTTTCTACTTCTTCCCTTCTGGAAATTGGAAATCGGAAAGTGGATTTTCTAACTTTTACGAAGTTTAAACTTGAACTTTCCACCTCCGCCTTTCCGCTTCCGTACTTCCGAAAAACGACAAAATAAAATGGATTTTCCAAATTTTTACGAAGTTTAAATTTAAACTTTCCGCTTCCTCCTTTTCACTTCCTCCCTTCTAGAAATCGGAAATAAGAAAGCAAAATGTCGAGTTTTCAAAGCTTAGATTTAACCTTTTCCACCTCCTCTTTTCCTCTTCTGGCGTTCCAGAAATCGGAAATCAGAAAGCGGATTTTCTAACTTTTAGGAAGTTTAAACTTAAACTTTTTTCCTCTGCCTTTCCCCTCTTGCCCTTCCAAAAATCAGAAATCAGAAAGCATATTTTCTAAATTTTATGAAGTTTAAACTTAAACTTTCCGCCTCTTCCTTTCTTCTTCTGTACTTCCGAAAAGTGACAATCGGAAAGCGGATTTGTTAACTTTCTTAAAGCTTAAACGTTAACATTGCTTCTGCATTTCCACTCTTGCTTTTTTGCTTCCACTTTTCCTAACCATTGATATCATTCGGATTCAACCTTGGTCGTTGATCTTAAATCAAAAGTGGATTTTTCAAATAAGGCTTGTTTCCAAAGTCACGCCTAAGGATTTTTTCCAAAATGACACGTTAGGCTTATAAAAAACCTTATGCTCAAGCTTCTAGGAAAGTAAGGTATGTAGGGAGAGCTTATCTGAGTTGGGAAACAAGTGTAAGACCAATTTTAAAATGAAAATAAATTGTAAGGAGGGGCCCTAAAATATAAATGTTTTTGCGGACTCAGTTGCAGTAGCAACAAGAACCTAACCTAGTTAAGTACAATGGATAGGCTATACCTGGTGCCCTTGAACTGGAAGGCTCATAAGTTCTAAAAGAAGAGTAGGATGATGCAGGACATATGGACTAACGAATCTCTCTAAAAAATCCATAACAAATATTCTACATGTCTCATAGTGTTCACCTTGTTAAAAATTGTAGGATCATGTTGTTCTAAATTTAGTTTTCTATGTTTTCTGTTTGGGTTTGGTTAGGTTAAGTAGGAACATTTGAATGATCTGTTAGTGGTGAAATAATGCAGTAATCAAGATCTACAAAGGATCGATCGATGCTAAGAGCTAGGACCTTTTTATTTTGGTTATTTTCAATGCGAATAAGTTTTTTAAATATGGAAGAATGTATTTCACCCTGTGGATTAAGGACATGTTGTTGATTCCTTTGTGCCCATCTTCCAGCTAGTGAAATAGGATGTATCATAAACTAGAAATTTAATGATAAGAGAATATTGAGTATTGAAGTGTGCATTTTTCCTATATTTAATGANGCGCGCGCGTGCGTGCGCGCGCGCGTGCATGCGTGTGCGTGTGTGTGCGCGTGTTTTAGTTAGTGAAGGCCCTACAACTTTAGGATCTACATCATATTACAACATGCATGACATATTGGGATATAGAGAACCTCTTAGTTGAACAAGATATTATAAAAACCTTCTATTAAACACAAAATTGATAGAAGTTGGAATGCCAAAGGTTGGAAACTTAAATGGGTTAAACAGATGCAAACTATTTGGAATGTGAGGATTACCTTCAAAATGAATATTTATGTGTTGCTCATGCTATATATATACATGAATCCATCACTAAAGGAATCATAAAATGGGCAAGATCTTAAATGAAAATTGTATTTATTGTGATAAATCAAATAATGTTGGGATCAATAAAGATAGTTAATCTAGGTTCACTCTTAATTCCCGTGGAAAACTATTTTTTCATGAATCGTTGGTGTCGCAAAAAATATTTCTAAAATGTTTGATACAGAGTCAAGTGTTCACTTTCCACTTCTTGAAGGAAAAGTAATGTGCCAATACATTCAAATATTTTTCAAAAGAAATGTTTACTAAAATTTAGAATTTGAATTTTATAATGATAAAATGTCTGGTTCTTTTGACTACCTTAAGAATGGATTGTGAAAAGCTATATGTAGGATCTATATCTCACACACTTTCCCTACATGCATGAATAGGTAAGAGGGGAATTATTTTAATTTTATATTTATTGTGTATAAACTTATTAAATGGATAACAATTGCATCTCTTCCAGCTATATATATGATAAAATATACATTATCCTATTAACTATCACTTAGATAAACGATTTTAATGTGTTGTACATGTGTTAAACCTCTTTGAGGATGAAGTACATATATTTCGATTATTGTTCTGATATAAATAGTATACCTCAAATTAGGGAGGGAGAAGGGGAACACCAAACAGAATAAGGGTGAATATGTTACTTAAAGAGTAACAATTATTTGAATAGTTTTTATCGCACAAATCGAGACTTTCTTCTTTGTGACGAAAATATTCGAAGATGAAACCTAAGTGCATAAGATTCATTACGAACATGAACCCATCATTATGGAAGTAACCCTAAATTTACCTTATTTGATGGTTTAAACCCCCTTGAAAATAATCTATCTCATTTCCCTTTGAAATCAACAAGTTGCAAGCATAAAAGAGACCACATGCACCTGTGTTTACTGCAAGGAGTGTGCCACACACCCTGGCCTTGATCAGGGTGAGTGGGCCTATGAGTTTTGTGTTAAAGAAATGTAACTGCATAAGATATTCTATTTTCTATTATTATTATTATTCCTCCTTTTGGATATGTTGTTCACCCGATTGAGGATGTCATTGATGTAATTGTCTTGCAAATTTTTGAGGTAAAACCTCCATTATAAGTCGGATCAATAGTACGCAAAAAGTATTATTAAAATATTATTTTGTGTCTCCCAAGGAAATTTGGCCTTTATTGGGAGGAGAAGTTATCCTTGTTGGGTTATTAGGACTTTCCATTGATCATTATAAATAACAGAGGCACCTCCCTCATTTGGACACACTCAAAATTCAAGCAAGTTCGCTATACAGAGAAGGAATAGTCCATCTGGGAGAGAGGAAGAAATCAAGTCTTACTATTGGTTCCTTATAAGTATTATTCTTTGGGTCTTACACTGTACTTGGTTGAAGTCTATATCGAGGATTTTTTGTTCGTTTTTCTCCCCCATGAGGGTTTCCCAAGATAAATCCCTGTGTTCTTTTGTGTGGCTATGCTTGTATTTATTTCAGTGATCCTTTTGCATATGTTTATGGTGTTATGATGTAAATGTTTTAAGATATTGAATAACCATTAAAATATTAACATGGTATCATATACACCTTGAAAGAATTTGTTACACCTAAAAGTCGTCATGATGCTAAATCCCTTAAATCTTCTTGGCCAAACTACCTTTTGGAGGAGCTTTTTGCTCATTCCTACGAGGCCTGACACCTTTTTCCTTTGAACATAAAGTGTTAGCCTAAATCACTATTTCCATAATGATAAGGTGCATTGGTGACACTTGTTTCCAGAGATCAAGGAGCACATGTGCCTCTTTCTAGTGCACACAAAGCATCAACAGTGTCAAAAGGGAAAACATAGAATACTTTGAGAACCTTCTAGATGAAAGTCCTCGTGGAGGATTATCCCAACTTCTTGGAATAGGTGGAATTTGTACCCCTAGCCTATAGGGATGATCCCTCACCTTCCTCTGTAAGAATATAAACCCCTTTGGGCCCTCTTTGCCCTATATATACAAGCTTCATTAACCATGATAAGAGAGGACCAAGAGAGAACCTTTATGTTGCTAAAATCATTGCTGGTATAGGAGGAAAAGAGTGTGGTTGTGAGTGAGATTTGTAGAGTTTATAGAGCTTGTGGTTGTGAGTCAAAGACATTGTAAGAACATAGCTTCGACATCAACTATTTGGTTGTAGTTTTCTTCTCTCATTCTTTTAATACAAATGTGTTCCCCTTTCCCATGAATGATTTGTGCTAATATCAATTATTCATTACTTTTATCCTTGATCATTAGTATAGATCGTTGAATTATCTTATTTCTTTCATTATTGTATCTTGTTCCTTACATTCTTTTGCAAGTACAATTGATCATAAGAGAATTACAAGGAAAGGATCACCTTCTTAGTGAGGTAATAAATATTGACATTCAAGTCGTTTAACATTCTAGGGAGAGGATGCATTGCTGTGATCCTTTTGTTTTAGATCCGCCCCATGTAGACTATGAAAAAAATATTTGTTTGCATTGATTGAGAATTTTTGGTAACAAAACAGGTGACCATACTGGGGATAACTAATAGGATCTATGAATTTTGAATTTTCCTTTGATTACAAGATCTCAAATTTTTTTCTTTTGCTCATTTGAATATTTAAGGTATGTAATTCATCTCAAGAAAATTGCATTTGCCTCCTTAGGTTTTTGTTTACACTCAACAAATTTTAGTTTGATTTGTAACTGCTTATGGTAAGGTTATTTAATATTTTTGGTTCTCTAGATCCACCGATGCACTTGGGTTTCTTTGACATAGCGCTGAGCTATACCTGCCACCATTTGTTTATTATCACAGTGCACCACCAATGAATTCTTCCCAGAGTCAAGAAGCGTCACTAACGCTATTTGCAAGAGAGAAAAGAGCATCGACCAACAGATAATGCCCTGGTTCTACCCTAAAGAGTGTGTCGAGGTAGGCCATCTCCAACTCTATAGCTTCATTTTGAATTTTTTGCTTCTGTTTGGGTTTTGTCAATTTGCATCTTTGCTTATTAACAGTTCTGACATTGTGGACTTAGCCCAAATGTATTTTTCGAATTAAAATATTGAAATTTTATCTTAGTAGAGGCTCTAAAACTGTGTGATTTTGTGTTTGGAAGTTTCAGTATTTGGTTTATAGTTTGCATTTACATATCTTAAGGATATTTACTGATCCATAAAAAGGGAAAATGTTGTGGTTTCTTCCACTTTTTAGATTGATTTCTGTACTTTGCATTGATTTTTCCCAAAAATATATATAAAAAAGGAAAAGTTGGATTTGTTACTTTTGATTTGATTAGGTGTTTCGAATCTGATTGATCATATATAGTAGTAGTGTTTCTTTTGAGTTTTGATTAAGAAAGGAATATACATTAAGATATTAAGAAAATTTTCCTTTCTATGTTAGAGATCTCTTTAGGCTTAGCATTGGAAGGGTTTGCATGTCTTAAATTTTTTTCGAAGCTTGAAGAATGAGTTATTAAAATCACATGGTGTTTTGATTTATCACTTGAAAAGAAAAGATCTCTCCTTTTCTTTAACTAGGATTCATCAAAAAGAGAATTACATTGCATTTAGATAATTTAATCTTGTAATTGTTCCACACTCCACAAACATTCACTAACCATCAAGCTAAAATTGAATGGTATCTTAGGTTAAAATTATTATAAATTTGGGTAATAGGTTAGAAGACGTGTTCTAACATCTATAAACATAAGAGTTGTTGTTCTTTTACTGCAATGCATCTCAAGGAATATGCGGCTATTCCATGTGCCAATCAATATATTGAATGGATTTTCACATAAGCTCGAGGCATATAGAAAATTTATTCACGTACTCGATAGTATATTAGAAGACAACTTTCAAACAGTTGTGCATCAGACAACACTAACATGGATTTGAGGTCCCACGTACCTTGTGTATATCGGGAGAACCTTCTAGGAACCTATACCAACTGAGAAAATCCTTTTGGACATATTCTTGAAGCAACACACTTAGAAAAACACTAGAGGAGATACTACACACGTTTCGTTCAGCTAGTCGGGTATTCCGGAAAGGGTACAGTCCCAATCCTCCTTGTCGCTTTTTATTGTCGGGCCCTGCGGTATATCATGAGTTGCGACAACTTGACACTCCTAGTGAGGATCCGAATTTTATATCCCCTCTTATCACTTAATTTTTCTTGTGACCTTAGCTCACATAGGATTGTTTGTGTGTGATATTTTTGACTAGAATACCTTTAGAGTAAAAGTTTTAAGCCAATATTTTGTTAGGATTAATTAATCCTCCTTTGTCCAATATAGTGTATTTGGTCAATTTTCCTAACTTATGAAGTTATTATCTCTGTACCAGAGTATTGGGGACATACCTAGAGGTTATATACTACTCACTTTATCTTCATGCATGACTTATGTGCCTCTCGAACTAATCCCTACATTATAGGATCCCACTAAGAGTGCCACCAGTAGTCTCATTCAGTAGAACTTGGTAGGTAAGCAATTATGCCAAGTTATGTTTCAGTTACAATCACTTAGATCACAATTAGTTATCCTAGTGCTAGTTTTACATGCATGCAAGGAGTGTGGCACCTTTTTTCCACCTACCTCATTAGTTAACTGATTGTAGACTCATTTAGATATCTGAAGTTAAACTAGTGAGGTCTAGTTGTGATTTTTCCACAATGAGTTAGCTAAACAATCAGTTAGAGTTGGTAGATTCGAATCCTATCCATAGTATCAAATTCTATTTATTAAAATACCATTGTATTGCTGATTAACGAATGAAGATTAATGTTGTGATTATCTTAACAATTATTGTCCAATTTATCTAAAATTGCTTCCATGAATTCTTTTCTCAGTGTATATTGATCTTAATTATTCCACTGCATAATTCCTTTCCAATAGCTCTCACATTGGCCTGTAGATCTATGGTTCTCAAATTTAACATGGTATGAGATCCAGTTAACATTAAAAAGTGTGCACCTAGCTCTCCATGTTATAAAACATAGACATACATCATATTCCCACCATTATTTCCTTCATTTTGACCTTCACAATTGTATTTCCACTGAAAATGGTCTAAAACATCATTATTCCTTCCCACAAATGAAGGGATGATGAGCATTTATTGTGATTTATCCCCACTCTCTCCCAAAAGGGTAAAACCCCTAAAAAATGAGAATGGGAAAAAAACCCTAGATAAATACTATGGACAATAAAATACCATGGGTCAAAAACCCTAATACCATACTATAAATACATTGTGAAGGAATCCTCCAAAACAATTCTTTTCATTTTCCATCAGTCACATCACATACTCTTTCTTCCGTTGTTCCCACATTTTCCCATGCCATTCCCACGGTTTATGTTGAGATTGCTCCATACCTATTTGGATCCATCCCCCATATGATAACTAGCTGTGGAAGAGACTGGAGACAAAAACTGTGGAGCTGTGGGACCATTTCCTTGGACGGCTATGGTGGCCCAACTTCAAGAGAAAGGTGTGTTCATTGTTATTTCTTGCATTAGTTATTTTTATATATGTGAAAACCCTAAAAAATAATTTCTATTGTTGTCTTGTTTCTTTTGTTATTGTTGAACTCTTCCTTATGCTCTATACAAGCTAAAGTTGGTTCTTTTGCACGTAGTAGGGGAGAAATCCCCACTATAGTTTTGGTGACTCCAATCAATCAATCCATACAAATATTTGTTTTTACAGATTTTTCTATTGGTTTGTTCTCCTTTACTTCCTTCAGCCATCACAAATTTGACCCTCTCATGAAAGATCTGAACCAGTATTGCTTTAGTGGTTTCCCTCGGGCCCGAGCCGACAGTCTGTTTTTAAAAAGAATCTCCATTCGGACCGTGTCACACCTATATGGCCAAAATTTGAGAACTTAGTTGCACCTTTTTTCCTGATAAGTGCAACCCAAGTCATGCCTTTTTCCTTGATAAGAGCGACCTAGCTCAGAAGCGCAGATCGCTCCGGTCCCATCTTTCGGAGCGACCCTAGTCGCTACTGTGACTCGGTTTTGAGTGATTTGTCGTGCTTACACTTCTTTTTTGTGCAACCTAAGTCTTTCGACTATTTTTTTGATTTGATCATGAATGTTTCCTTGTTTTGTGTGACCCTGATCATGCTTGTTCTGTTGACAGGTGCGACCTGTAGTTATTCTATCTGTTTTAGTTCTTCAGATCCATGTTTCATACCCCCTATCTTTGTTAAAACCCTTTCCAACCTATTTCTGTCTAGATCTAATCCTTTGCATCCCCCTAGTATGTTTTGAGATCCCACTTACTTGGTTTGTGAGCAGTTCTAGTTGATATTTGTGTTTTATACCCCATGTATGTTTCCTACATTTGATTAGTTCCTTTTACTGCTCATTTACTTCAAGTACATTTTATTTTTGGAAGAAAAATTTATTTTGCAGCATATTTACTCTTCTTTACTACTTTTTGTTTTCATTATATTTTCATCGCGACAGTGATATTGCTACATCTTCGCTGTGGATTGCTGGGGTTTGTATACACATCAACTGCACACATCTCACACCATATAAGTGAAAAATATTGGTTCATTACCCCAAGAAATCCTTAAAATTAACTTAATACAATGAACATTGTAACCTCATTTGAGGACAAAACAATATTGTAGCTAAGTTAGGAAAATGGGGATAGGCATCCAAATAACACCCCTTTGTCACTTATATATTGAGACATAGTTATTGTCCATTAGGGGACCAAAATATTCTTGTACTTGTTGACGCGGTCTAGGCCAGTCTATCGAGGGCCCTCTTTCCTCAGTAGGAGTAAGCCGCAAAGAAGGGTTCTAGAGGTTAGGGTGGAATACCACACTCCATCTTGCACTGAAGGCTAAAACTTCATAGTCCTCCCTGTATCACTTAGCTAGGGGTTGGGGGCCAAAGGGCTTAAGTGTCAGTAAACCAACCAGACGTGTCATGAACGAGGTAGCCTAGTTTCCATTATTCTAGGGCTATTTTACCTAGAGGTCCTTCTCGGTTGTGGTATTCTCTTAGCTTATATTGTTCTTCCATTTTGTATTGTCTGACTGGGATTTCATCACCCTTCTTAGGATAGGACTTGTGAGGGGCTTCCAGCTTGTAGATGGGATATTGTACTTTTATCCCATAGATTAGTGTGTCATTTTATTTTATAGGTGGTGCTACTTATTTTCTTTTTGGCCACTTTTTTGTAGAATCTCCTTGCTGTGACCCCCTATTGCAGTTCGGTTTTATAGATTTTTGTTGGCTCATGAGATGCCATTTCATATGCTCTCCTTCTACACACTCGGTTGTAGTTGGGTTTTTTAGCCTACAATTGATACTCTCGAGTTTTCATTCATTACACATCACTCCATCATGTCATCATAGATCCACCACGTTACTCACATAGGATTAGGGGACATACCCCATAGTTCAGTTCCTTGAACCGTCACTATCAAATCCATATTCAGCATCGTTCACCACCTTAGAAGCTGCATATGACCTTTGTGTTTGATTCAGATTCATATTAGTCTGAACCCACCTTGTTCACTACTCCATCTATCCCCATGGTTGGTGCATATCCTAGTCCCTTTCAAGGGGAGTTTGTTAGTAGTGGGCTTATGCCCATTACACCTATCATCACATGTATCCCTTCCATTGGGCCAACAAACCCTGGTCCTACTTCCCCCCTGGTCACTACACACACTGTTGCTGGTTCACTACCCATTAGTGGTGGTCCCATTCCAGCCATCACGGTCACTACCATTCCACTATTAATACCCGGGGACAGTCCCCCTTCCATGCCTGTTCTGAATATTTTACCATACTGATGAATTTTCCTATTACTGGAAGTCAACCTTATCCACCCCTAGTTATGCAGGGGAACTACATTCCTGCTGCCACCGACACCATTGCTGGGCCTTCCCGAGCCACTCTTGGTTCTAGTCTACCTTTTATGGCTAGTCTCAACCTGCCTGATTTGGTACGGTTGACCAATGGAACCATTCATCATCACCCACAATGGCCTCCTATTCTTACCAAGATTCCCTCAGAAATCCCTAAGTTTTAGGGTAAGGCAGGAGAGGATCCTCAAAATTACATTATGTCATTCCACCTATGGTGTTCATCTAACAACATAGTGGATGATTCCATCCGGTTGAGGTTGTCCTAGAGCACACTCACCACTACTACGACCAAGTGGTATATCGAAATGCCTCATGATACCTACCCTGAATTTTCCTCGTTATCTTCGATGTTCCTTCAATACTTCCAGTTACCCATCTAGTATGACGAGGGAGTGGAAATATTATTATCATGTCAAAAGAACACAACTACCCATATCACGGACCATATCCATGAATGGCACCATCATTGTAGCTTGTGTAAGATCTAGTTAGATGAGAGGATCTTCCTATATTGGTTCCTCAAAAACTTACTCCCCCCCATAGCCAAGGATGTCACATGTGAACTACTACAAACCAAAGAGGTAGCCATCCTTAAGGCTCAGTAGTTCGATCTGATATACACCCAATCCAATTAATTGTATACCATTATACCCTATGCTCCTCGTGTCGACACCTTACATCGAGATATAATGGGGGAATTTCGTGCTGCTAATGGATTTATAGACTCTATTACCCATCATCCTCAATGTTATCCGAGCTCTCCCATGATGCCACCCCATCATGGTAACACCCATAGTGTTTCCCAACCAGGTTACACCCCTAATATTTCATGCATGATGGCTCAGTCCAGAGACAGTCCCTCCTATGCGCCTCTAGGTTACGCCCCTGATTATTCATGCGTAATGACTCATTCTAGAGCCACCCATTCCTATGCACCTCCCGCACCAAATCCTCATGTTCATGGACCGACTTGTTCGACACACTCGTGTACTAGCCAAACACCCAACTTTGGATCCACACTAGCTACTCCGGTCTATTACAAACCACCTGTTCAACCCACTCCGGCTCTAGCCCTGACTACTACTGCTCCTACAAGATAGGTCTACACACAAAAAAACCTCCCTAGCCAACCTTTCCTCAATAACCAACAAGGGAAAGGAAGGAACAAGAGAGGTAGGAATCGGGGCAATAACCAACCTCAAGTAGGTGGCCAACAAGCCAACCCTCCAAAAAATAAGGACGTCGAGCCTCCTGCATAGAATCCCAACCATCTCACTCAACTTGGGAAGAACCCACAGTTGCGTACTAACTATCTGTGTGCCATTTGTAGTGTGCCATTTGTAACTATTATGACCATTACACTCATCAATGTCGTCACTTGACTCGCATCCACCACTTACTCCAAAACGATAGTCAACATGATCCCAACATGACTGCTCTTTCTCCGCTAAACCCAACACCACCAGGTCCTCCACCTATGGTGCTCCAAAACCCCCTACTACACTAAGGAATGGTTTCAACCCATCCCTTATCCCCACAATCTCCTACAATCACTGCTATGGTTCAACCCACTTATCTTGGTGTCCATCACATCATGACATTATCGTTCGATGTCAACCTATTGACTCGACAAAACTAGTATGGTTCCACCACAAAAACCATTGACTCATCTGCAACATCTATCTCCACCAATCCTGACATATATTTGCATTTGACAAGCCCCCCTATGGATGGGATTGCCAAAGTCCCGTGGTTCCCTTTGTGTCACATCACGAACAACACCATTTCCAGGGTTTCGCTCAACTATAGTATTGTTGATGACTTGGACCAGTCCCCCACTGCCATGTCTACTCTGTAAGTGCTCAAAACTTGTCCTTTGCATTGTACGGAGTTGTTTTCTGTGCTAGGTGCCTTCGATCTCTCTGATTCTAGGTTGATTACTTTTGACCTGGATCAAGGAGAACCCAAGATGCCATTATCCATTGCCTTCCAAGTTTCGGTCACAATTCAGAATTTGGTTATTAATCAATGCATCATTAATGAGGGGGAATCCACCTGTGTTATGTCGAACTTTGTTTAGCAAAAACTTGGATCTCCCACCCTTCAACCTTCCACCACCACTCTTTGCACATATGATGGCTACTTTGAATAGACCCAAGGTGTTCTCATGAATGTTCCTTTTGAGTTAACCAACAAAATACTATTGATTGAAAATGAGGTTGTCCATGCCCAGCTCAATTACACCATCCTCCTAGGATATAGTTACATGTATGCAATGCGAGCCATTTCCTCTATCATCTTCCGAATCTTGATGTTCCCTCAGGACAGGAATATCGTGACCATCGACTAGCTAGTGTACTATGATCTAAAGGGGTTGGACACACAAGAACATGTCCTTCCGACTATCGACACTACCATTAACAACGTGTCGATACCATCCCTATATGTCATTGTTCTGTACTTGTTTTCCAATGCTACTATGAAAATCACCTTTTTGTCCTTACCACCCCCTTCTTTGTCGAATGATATATCAGATTTGTGCACCATCAAATGTGATAGCATTCCGACCTCCTCACAACTTCAGTCACCACCCCAACCACAATCCTCAAGGAATTATTGGGGTTCATTCCCTATCCACATGATTCCATTCTGTTTTCCAATATCTGGTATCATGAGTTAGCCTGTCATGGATACTCTCAACTTGCCTGATTTCACTTTGGGTATTCCTGTATGGTACCTCGAGCCACCTAACCCACCCCCGACTCCCTAGGTTGTGTTGACTCCCACCCAACCTATTGAGATGATGTCGAACCCACCTCCTGGTCCACCAAAGACTACTCCTGTCCCTACTCCTGCCCCTCCTCCTCCAAATAAGGCTGGGGGCAAGGAGACCAAAGACACGACAGAACCACGTCCTGCTACTACATGTGATTTATGCGATGTCCAAGGTACATGTGACCCAGAATTGTCCTGATTTACCTCTACTTCGCACCCACATGGACACTATAGCTGAGACCAATGACTCCCCGGAGGTCACTGTCCCAGATCCACCAGTGGTTAAGAACAAGTTTTTGCAAACCAACCATTTTTGTGTAGTTTGTGGCCTATATGGTCATTATTCTAACCATTTCCAAGAATTTCCCGAGTATCAATCACTCCTCCTTGACCTTCGAAAACACTCCCGCGAGTTCGACATTACTATCCTTGAGGATATCCACCCTCTGGTTTCTTCCTTGGACACAACCAACACCATTTACATAATCTCAAGCTCCAATAGTCCTTCCTCTTCCACAACCGTGGACGGTCCATCTGATCTATTCACATGCTGCTTTCACAATGACGACAAAATCCTTGAATCTCTTTCAAATCCTAAGTATCCTTGGGATTATATGCACCATCGCTCCTATTTCATCCCCGATGAACCTTCTTTATTGCCAGACCAATACTATGTTGAAGTGGAAGAATTCATCCGTGGAAGTGTCATCTGGTTTAAGAACCCCATTCCTGCACCTAACGCCTTTGAAGAGGGAAACATGGCTAACATTTCACCAACAATCAAGGTCAATATATTAACCATGTATGAGGTAGTTGAAGATATTACACTCTAAGCGTCTTGCTCCCCTAAAGATGCCGCTTCATACACAACACTTTTTTAGGAGTTTCATGATATTTTTGCTTGGTTCTATACCGAGATGTCTGGGCATGATCCATCTATAGTCAAACATCGTATCGACACATGGAATAATGTTTCTCCTCTTCTCCAAAATCAAAGACCTATTCACATGTCAAAGGATCCTTTCATCAAAGCCGAGATCAAGAAACTGCGTAAAGCAGGTTTCATTTACCCCATTGCGTATACCATTTGCATTTCTAATCTTGTTCTCGTCAACAAAAAACAAGGTACCATTCGTGTCTGTACTGAATTCCTTGACCTGAATTTGGAATTTCCCAAAGAAAAATTCCCCACTCTATTCATTGAACAAATCATTGATGTCTGTGCCATCCACAAAGTATATTTTTTTTCATGAATGGTTTTTTCGGTTTAACCAATTTCAAATCCGAAAAGAGGACCAGTACAAAACCGATTTCACAACCCCCTAGAGCATGCTTGCATATTGTGTTATGTCATTTGGATTTAAACATTATGGATCCAATTTTCAATGGGCCATGACGTTTTACTTCCATGACCTCATCGACATTATCTTGGTCTACCTAGAAAACCTCATGACTTAATCTCAGAAGCGTTCTGAGCATTTAGATGACTTACACCAAGTCTTCTTGTGATGTTGCAAACATAATGTTTGCTTGAACCACATCAAGTGTGTGTTTTGTGTCCCTTCCAGGTGTTTACTCGGGTTCATTGTATCCCACAAAGGGATTGCTGTGGATATGCTGAAGGTTCAATCGATTTTGAATCTCCCACCCACGTACTTTGCGCCAACTGCAAAGTCTCCAAGACAAGGCCAACTATCCTTCACTGTTTTATTCTCAACAATGCAACAAACATCCATGGATTCTTATGTCTACTCCGTACCAACATTCCTTTTATGGAGAGAAACTTCCTATGGATTGGGGATACCACAACAGACATCTTGACACTAGAAATCAATCTTTCCCAATATGCAAGAGAAACCAAACATCTAAATCTAAGGGATACTGAATTATACCTTGTTCCGGACGGTTGAAGTAGATCCCCGTTGAGCTTTTCCAATTCACGCTTGCATTAGCAATTTGCTCTCAACAACAACAAACAAAGACACACATTCTCTATAATAATGTGTTAGACCTACTCTAGCATATATATTCAACAATGTATAAGCAAATTAAATACATCCATGGATTCAATATTCATATTCAAATGCACATAATTGGACAGGAAATGATATTTCTATTAATAAAATCAAAGATTACAATAGTGACAAACTCTGTCAGCATGTCTACAAATCGGAGAAACTGAGCCCTTCACCTAAGCCTCCACCACCTCAATCCTCCATCTCTCGATAGCAAGCTCACAAAGAAAAGGTGATATTGGGAAGAACACAAAGTGCTCCAAAGGGAAAAATGGATGCAGACTCAAGTATAAGCAAACTTAAGCAACAATGGGCTATAGTTTCTTTTCTCTTCAATTCCTCCTCTTCAATGTATCCAAGGGGTTCCTTATATAGCACTCCAAAAGGGTAATGGAGGGTCGAATCCGAGTGATATCAAGGCATATGGAAGGCCAAGATTCAGGTTCTTTAGACTCATATGAGGAAAACTCCAAAAATATTTGGATTTATGCAAAATACTGATGTACGCGGGTTTGAGGTCAAAATTTGCATGTACACGCGAGTATGGGTTTAAAAGTCATGTACGACAATAAACATGTGTTTTTTAGGGATGATATTGGAACATCAAAGTATAATAAAAGTCCATGGGGTCTAAAGAGTCTGCAGAGGGACATGGAAGGCCATAAATATGTGATCAACCATGTGTGGTAAAATCAGCTATAACAGATGCCCCCTAATGTGTGAGGTCAGAGGGGTGACATGATGGCCAAAATACATTATAAAATCCATCCCAAAAGTGAAGTAATGAAGACCCATGTGGAAAAACTAGCCACTCATCAGTACAATACAATAATCAATTTTTCCATGTGACTGCAAATACATACAACTATCCTGGATACACAAGAGTACAATGGCCATGAATAGGCATGATATAAAAAATGTGACATGTCTGGTCATCACCACGTACAATATATAATATATTAGAATCTCCAAAACAGATAAAGATATACAATAGATCAAGATCTCCATAATAGCTGAAGATATACAAGGGATCAAGATCTCCATAGTCGATGAAGATATCTGATATACACTGGAATCAAATCATGAGATCTGATATCTCATGAACACTGGCACAATCAAAGAGGTATCATACATGGAATGCCACCAAACTGGAAGATCTTATACATGAATTTCTATGAGTACATGTCCTATAATGTGAATAGATGTGTTGAGGTCGAACATAGTAGTCCATCGGCTGATTACCGGTCATTGATGTATATCGTTAACAGATGCGAGATCACCCATCGATAATGAAAATGGGAATCAAGGTACATAGTGCAATCTAACAAGTGTGAATAAGTGTATTGAGTTCAAACACTTGGAAGAATCCATCGATTAGGGGACATTGATGTATTCCCAAAACTATCGATGGTGAGAGAACCTACCACTGATGAATTTAAGTCTCAAGGCACTCAAATGGCTCTATACTCCTATTCCAAAATAAATGATCTGAAGCCGATGGAATGGAATGCATTGGAAGGAGGGAATTAAGGCATCCCTCATCAAACAACACGAGGTACTCAAAAACACTGTATAATGTGGAAGAACTCGAACAAGATGTGGATGAACCAGTAACAGTACTGGGAATCAGACCAACATGCAAAGTCAAGATAATTGAGGAATGGCTGACTCAAGCTTCAACTTCCTTCGAACAAGAGCATAAAGGAAAATGTTGAGTGAAGGTAGGAAACATGGACTCAATATGCAAACTTGGACATCTCTGTGACATAGGAGGCATCAATAGAGGCTCCATAGGGAATGTAAGCTTAACTAATTGGTGGAGATAAAATTAGAATAACGAGTACAACTCCTAAAGTCAAACTAATAACCCAATGAACAGATGTGATATACAATGCTTTGTTCGAAGGTGACACGAATCAACTGTTGCCAAAGATAACATATTTTCCTGTTCGACTTTTGATTTTTTTGATTTTTTTTGGGTCTTTTTCAGATATTTTGAAAATCTTGAAAAAGAATAAAAGTGATTTATAGTACAAATATAGGAGGAGACGAGTGTCAAGGGACAAGAAAACTAGTTCCAAGCATTGGAACTGTTACTGGATAAATATACTCAATCGGAATCAAGCCAGATCTCCCTAGGCCAAGTGGATCTAGAACAAATCAAATACAGAATACAATCTACATTCCTAGATCAAATAGAAATGCAAGATAACTGATAGATCACTTACCTGCAATATGCAAATCCTCTTCTCTCTTTGTTGATCCAAGCTCCAAAGTCTTCAGATATGCAGCTGCAAAACCCTGTAAAGCAAGTGAAAACAAGCAAACAACATATGTGTATCCAAACATATAATTGGTCTAAGCTAACAATTAAGGAAGAAAGCTCCAAACATTATTAACACGACAATATTTATGGAAATAGATTTGTATTAATGTAATCAAGGATATACATAGAATTACATGGGAGAGAACATCACAACCTAACCTTAACGCTACAATATTCCAACCATCAATCCAAGCCAAAGCCTCCAAAGAAATATAGTAAGCCACCTAGAAATTCCACCAGCATAAGAGTACTATAGTCCTTCCTCCCTTCATAATGGAGAGAGGGTTTAATTTTTAAGGCTAAAGGGAGAGAGTAGGTTGAGGATTAGGAGGAGGGATCAAAGGGATCTTCCCTATAGGTTAGGAACCAAATTCCACCTCACCTATATAATAGGGATAAACCACCACTACATCCACCTTCGATAAGGGTCTCGAAACTTCATTTTTTTCCCTCGAAACAGCACTGACTTTCCTTCAAAAAGGGGAAAAATCACCGTCAGCACACCTAGCAGTGGGAGACAAAGCGCCAACATCGGCACACCTAGCATGAAGGGAAAACGTTCCTTCAACGCACCTAGCATGAAGCATAAAAGCAATGACCTTCCTAGAGAGGGAAAAAAGCAGCAAAATCTCAATCTCAGTCAACTTTAGCAGAGAAAAATTTGGGGATTAGGAAAAGGGTTAACACATGGATCAAGAGTGCAAGATTTCATTGTAACAGAATGCCCCCCAAAGCATGAAGTTAGATGAATTTGATAGGTGAATGCTTTGCAAAGTGAAGAAATCTAAGCAAGGATGTTGGTTGGAATCTGTTACAGTACCACTAACTCAAATCTCATATAACTCCTAACATGGCTGCTAACCAATACAATGCAGATCCATGATAGTAGAGATTGACTGAACACAATCATGGCCACTAGACATAAGCATAGATCCATGATGAGATGATAACACATCCACGACCAATACAAAAGTGGATCTGTTTAATATGACTCAAAACAAACTCCATTGCAACCTAGGAGAAGATATTTGACAACCCAGGGTCTTCAAGCCGAACCCACAATGATACGAATATAACCATGTGATTACAATGTCTTGACGTTGAACATGGTAGAAAACACTTGATTACCAGTCAATGATGCAAACTGTTAACAAGTGTAAGGGAAATCACCATTGATGCCAATGATTCGCAAGGTATCACAGTACATACCATCGAATGCGAATAAAGGACTTGGAGTCAAACACTCAATGGGATCTTTCAATTAAGAGCCAATTATGTAAAATCATGTTGAAAGCGAGGTAACCTGCCATTAAGGAATGGAATCCCAAGGTACTTGAATTGGTTCTAAGTATAATCCCTAGATGAGGAGTTGAATTCGACATGAATAGACTTGTCAAAGGAGGGCCATGATGAATCCCCCATCATCGACGCAAAACACAATCAAAGATGTTTTGGAGTAAACCAGATAGTAGAGTGATGTATGAGACCGAATCAGGGATGACCAACATGATAGAAGGTAAAATGACTGCAGATAGTGGATAGATGACCACACTTCTCTTAAACATGGGCAATGCATGACTTGATAGTATTGAGATGAGAATGATACCAATCCCCCAATGCAATTGAAGGTGAGAGTATTCTTGGAAAACTCAAAGGAGTAAGAAGACTCTAGGAATTAGCAGGACTCGAAGAAAAATGGATTACCCAAGTACTGAAATGCATATGCAGATGAGTGCCATGTTAAAGAGTGACTATGTACCGCCATAAAAAAATACAAATTCTTCCCTTAATTTCCCCATCATGATTGATGAGTGCCTCTTTTATTTTTGACGAGATGGAAAAGGGTAACAAAAGCTTGATATAGCTCATCCTTCGGACGAGTCCAATATCATATGTTTTATGAACCTGAGAAATGATGGGTTCATTCCCAAAAAAGGGTCTTTCATCGTTTGATTTTACGAGTCCAATGAAAGCAAAATCATTTGTCATTTCATATTTAGAGAGTCTAAAATCACTAGTCAAAAGGACTCCAAAAGTCCTTTTTCATAAATAAGGCTAGTCGGTCCGAAAAAGAGATAACCTACCACCAACTAGTCAACCGTTCTGATACTTTTACAAGCGTGAACGTAACAAGTTCGCTTGGAAATACTATTATGTTTTAAGGAGACTGAAAAGAGATTAAATATAACTCTGTAACGAGTTATTTTTTCAAAATTCAATTTTAACGAGTCTGAAAAATAGTAAAACTATACTCGATACCTCTTCATTGAGTTTTTAATGAGCACGACAAAGGTATAAAAGGCACTTGGAACCCTTTTCATGTTTGAATGCAGAGCACAAAAAAGTGATAAAGTAAGATCAAACCAGTTTTAATGTTTTAAATAGAGCACGAAAAATTAAAAGTAAGCTCAACACCGTCTTAGTGTTTTTAACAAGCTCGAAGATCGATTCAAAGAATGCTCAAGGTATCTGCTTCATTTTTTAACGAGTTTGAAACAGAATAAAAAATATGCTCAAAACATGGTTTCATTTTTTATGCAAGATTGAAACCAAAAGGTAAACTATGCTTAAGGAAACCTACTTCATTTTTTAATGAGCTTGAAATAGAAAATGAACTATGCTCAAAAGGGTCGTTTCATGGTCTAGTGAGCTCGAAACTAAAGAAAGTATGCTCAATTAAATGACTCCCATTGACGGGTGATTTCCCAACATGATGTCCAATGGTTGGTAGTTTCCCCCAGTATAACTTTCAAGTAACTTAACACTAATAAAGAGATAGGGTACATGCCCCCCAAGCTTCATTGAGTCACACAATGGAAGAATCCATTTCATTTTTTAACAAGCTTGACACAAAAAATGAACTATGCTCAAGGTTGGTTTTATTTTTTAATGAGTTTGAAACCAAGAATAAACTCTACTCAAAGTGGCCTTTTCATTTTTACACAAGCTTGAAACATAAGAATAACTATGCTTATGGGGACTTGTTTCATTTTTACACAAGCTTGAAACATAAAATAACTATGCTTGAGGACATTTGTTTCATTTTATAATGAGCTTGACACAGAAAATGAACTATGCTCACTAACCTGTTTCATTTTTTAATGAGCTTGACATAGAAAAGGAACTATGCTCACAACTCCTGTTTCATTTTTTAACGAGCTTGGCACAGAAAAAGAACTATGCTCACATGAATATATTTCATTTTTTAATGAGCTTGACACAAAAAGGGAACTATGCTCACAAGCATCTATTTCATTTTTTAACGAGCTTGACATAGAATGGAAACTATGCTCACTAACCTGTTTCATTTTTTAACGAGCTTGACACAGAAAGGGAACTATACTCACTAATAGTTCTAAGCCAACATGATGTCCATAGGTTGGTGGGTTTTCCCCTTACATAAGAAGCTAACGACTTAATTCCAGTATGATGTCTAGAAGCTAGAGCCATGCCCCCCATTTTACCTATGATGGGAAGAATCTAACTCAAAGGGGAAAGAGCCACAAGAACATGCGAGACATTAAGGGAAGTTTGATGATTAGGAGTCACACGATAATCAGGTTTAATGAAGGAAAGCTGATCAATGGTCACAATCTTCCCATCATGGGGAAAATACATCACTCGAAAGAGTGTGGACACTACAACTTTCATGGTGTAAACATAATAACTCCCAAGGAGAAGATTGAAATCTAAGGGACCTTGGACTACCACAACATCGATATAGACAGTTTTTCTTTGGAAAGTAATGGGAAATTGAGGAAGGATCTGTAAAGGCACTGTAGGTCTTCGATTAAAAGCCAGTATCTAATCGGTGGTTGAAACAAGTGGAGGAGAGCCTATGGCTTAACAAGCAGTAGAGGATAGAATGCTAATAGAAGCCCCTTCGTCAACGATAGTGTGGAGTATGCTCTTAGAAGTAACTCACACAACTATCTAGAAAGGAACACTCGAATGAAGACGAGATTCTATTAGGTTACTCCTGTCAAAGGAAATAACCTCACTACTTGGAGAGGGTTCTATCGAAAGAGACAAGACTTCTTCTTGTATATAAAAATCAGAAATAACTACAAAAACTTCTGCAGGATGGTTTTCACTCTCAATTAGAAGAGAGGGACAAGACTAAGTCTGTGTTGAAGGGACTACTTCAGTCTCAACACTCTTTGACGAAAGAGTGGGATCAGGTGGAGATAACGTCGACTTGACCACTTTAAATTTTCTCTCCAAAGGAAGAGTGGGATCAACCAAGGATGGACTTGTATCGATCGCTTCAACTTCACTCTTAAATTGAAGAGTGGGATCTACCAAGGATGGACTTGGATCGAATACTTGATCAAACAATGGTATGTCAAGGGACAACTTATGATAACCAGTTGGAAGTTGTTGCTGAGGAACAGTAACATCTTTCAACAACTTTGAATCTTCATCCATGCGAGGACAAAGGTAAGTATGATGCATATCTTTACATAGCAAGCAAGGATACCTAACATTTCCTTTTCAACTCTTAACTAAAGAGTCACTGGTTGAAGGGGCATCATCGGTATGATGACCAAAGACTAATGACATAGGTTGTTTATACCACTTTTCTGACACAAGGGAAAGATCAGGACAGTCCTTGAGAAGGTGATCACCCTTGCAAAGTATACAAGGGAACTTAGCTTTATGGGTGCTGAAAAAAGGTACATCAAGACTCCAGCATGCTGACCAGTGGCTGGTGGGATTCCAACATGAAGATCAGAGGTTGGAGCTATGACCTTCTGCTTAGTGTTCTTCTTGTTATCCTTCCTTTTTGTCTTATTCTTACCCTCTGGTTTACTAACATTAGAGTTTTCAACAGGTGAAGAGGAAGAAAGGGAATTCGATTCAACAATCGAGGAAGAAGGAGAAGGGTTCACATGAGGTTGATGCTCATGTAGTAAAGGACCAAGATCCGACACAAAGGGTGCATTTGGTATGACAGGATTGGAGAATAACCATATAGGTAATCCTATAGTCAATCCAAGAAGGTTCAAAGTGGCCATGAAGGTAGGACCAACAGCTCCACCAGGGGGAGAAACAAAAGACATATGTTGAGTCCAGATTTGGTCCCTTTTTAACCATCTTTAATCACCTTTCTTCCCTTGCTTCA
>LPNX011036984.1:3206-17414 GCA_001517045.1 Pseudotsuga menziesii | reverse complement strand
ATTATAAAAAACAAGTTCTATATGCAGTAGAAATATTAATTTAGCATGGATTTATAATGGTATGGAAAAGTTGAAAAGACTATGTTCATATTATAGTTTAAAAGCCAAAATTCTCTGTGTAAGTTCAGGGTCGTGCAATGGCGAGATAACATCTTGTGGTTACACTCTTTCCGATCTTAGAATGCTTTATGGCTATCTGAGCCTACGAGTGCCCCCCTCGGCTTTGTACCCTGCGCTACCTTTGGCGAGTGCGTAACCTTGTCTCACCCAAAAATCTAATGCTCCCCTCCCCCGTCCACTAAATCCAAGAACAATAAAAATAATAATAAATCCATCACTTGTTTAATCTCCCTCCCAAGTGGCCCTGCCAGATCCAGATTGCATTGCATTGGTCAAATGCATAGTCTGTACACCACAAACAGACTAGCGAGCAGAGAGAAAAATTCAATGATAGTTGTGTCCCTTTCCTTTACAATCGCAGTTGCTTTTTTAAAATCCAATCCTAGTTGCATCCTTTCCAACCTTTAATCTTCCAGCTCTTGCTTTTCTTATATTTTGACAGGCAATATCTTCCTCTAAAATGTTATTTTGTAACAAGTGCATAAGGTCTACTAAAACGTGAATGTATTTTCTTATTTACTTGATGAATTAATTTTTACATAAAATCTTTTCCTATTGTAACAGGTTGTGCAAAGATATATCATGTTCTTCCTTTCCCTGGCTTTGGTAAAGTAAGCGATACACCATAACCGTGGATTATTCAAAAGAAATATGGACCAACCAAACAAACCAACCATGGATTCTTCGGATGGAAACACTAGTAGTTATGACACTACTTAGTAGTTCTGGAAATATGGATAATGATAATCACATATATAACTTAGATAATACCTATGTCTTAAATCAGATCTATCTCTTACCATCCATATATAATAAATATATTAGTTGAGCATGGATTTCAATAACATTGTAGTAGTAATGGCATCGAATATGGAGACCATTATATTGGGTGGAGATGCAGCCTTAAACTGGGTACTCTATTCAATTCCTCTGGCCTATCCAATAAGGCAGCATCAGCGGATATGAGAACCTGAATTACTCCCACCCCAGGAATCATGTTGGATATATGTAACACCCAACCCAATGGATTTCCCACCATAGGGCCTCATCCTGCACATTATCAATTTTTCGGGATGATCAGATTCAAATAACTGTGGATTAGTTGTTTGCTCATTAGACTTATAGAGCTAAGAAAACACTAGTTTTATTGAATCTTTTTGCTTGTATCTTTCATAAAAAAGAAAATGCTATTTAGATTTCTAGCAAACATTCAAAGATCTGTCCTACATGGGTTTTTTTTAAGGTATTCCTGGATTGAGTATCTTATAAACTAGTGTTTCATCTTGCAAATAAAGCATATCTTTTCTAGGCATATTTTAAAAAATAATACCTTTGTTACAGTATCCCTAACTACCGTTCCATAGTAGTTGCTCGAGCATGCTTTCATTCTCGTCCAAGCGAGAATTCGACAGACAAGGAGGTTTCTGGTTTCGTTGGCCTAACATTTTTTTTGCTTCCTTAATAATCTGAACAGAGAAGGAGGTTTCTGGTTTCGTTGGCCTAACATTTTTTCTGTTGGCCCTAGAAGATAACGAAAGTAATAGGTGAAGGGGAAGGTGCTTCCTTAATAATCTGAACAGAGAAGGAGCCAAGCTCATGCCTATAGTGGAGCATGACTTCACAACTGGGAGTTGTTCACGGATTTATACAAGCATGGATATATGCATGAAGTGTAGTTTAGTAGTGCCAAGCACACGATCCATGGTCAAACAATATTTGAAAAACAGTTTAACCATGATTTTTGGATTGATAATAATAATACATCTCTTTCCACATAAAACAAAAGCTTGGGAGATTCTGGAAGGTTTTCAAGAGAAGATACATGTCTAATGATGGTGATCCGACTGCAGTCCTGGTAGCAGATAAGGCTGCAACTTCTTTCCAACTTAATTGAAGACAATGGAGATGGTGGCCTTGGTGACTCTGGCGAGGCCCCTAGTTCTTGCAACTTTGACGCCTTCACCTACTGCAGATTTGTGATTCCAGAAAATGGAATTTGAGATTTAAACTTTTTTGAGCCACTCAACAATCACATGATCGATCAAAACCCTAACTCGTGGGTTATTAGAAAGAAGGTAGAAAAAGAATTCCTCTTTTCCATAGATCTATGTTTCATCGTGATCTTCTACTTTAAGGGTATAGGCGGGAAAATTTGGGGAACAACTTTTTTTTTTGGTATAAGCAGGAAAACTCACAAAAAAATTAATAAATTTTGAATTTTGAAATAAATGCAAGCCCTAAGAGTGATTGGTTCATTGGTTAGGCTCTTTGCTTTTTCTTTTTTTTTTAAGGTAAGAGACATAAAATATCAAAAAAATTATTAGAAAGTAAAATACAATTATATTAATTAAGAATAAATTATTAAATATAAATATAAATTGTATTTAAATATAAATTTAAAACAGTAGTTAACTATTTCAATGATATTTATATTTTTTTTAAATCTTTAGTATAAAAAGATAATTTATATATTTAACATAAATATAATGCTATGGTATTTATATATTTTAAAATTAATTGTTACCAAATTTTAAAACGAGATAAAATGAAAACAAATTAGACAAGCACAAGGTTAAAAAACACAAAAACATAGACATTATGTTATACTAAGAAGAAACTTATAGTATGAATGAGAGTAAATCAAGAAACATATCAAGCTAAAATTGTTTTTCTATAACAAATATCTAGGGAGGAGCTAGCCTATTAATTATTTGTATCAATAATGTAAGTGTCAACACATAGTCCATGTTAGATAATGCCTTTTAGAAAGTGTCCCGCATTGACAATTCCCTAGGTTTAATCTTGTGTGGCGTCAACCTACTCCTAGTAATGGTCACGGTTGAAGAAAATATAGGTTCACTCTTAAAATCTAGGGCCAAAGAACTCATAGTATATGAAAGGACACTAGTAATGTATTTATGACTATGTAGGTGTCATACATAAATGACTCTTTTAAGCAAATTGATTGTCCTAAAACCTCTTGATGTAGCACAATATGGAGCTTGTGTGGATTGGTGGCTATCAATTAATGTCTTAACCACTTCGTCTATGCTCTTAGCCATTTTCATGCTTATTTAGAAGTGGTTAAACCTTGGAGACCACATCATGGAGGTTACTATTGATGTGTGCTAGCCTTGAGTCTATTTTTGGCATGAAATCACACACGTGGGTTGTTCTTCCATCTTCANAGCCTTGAGTCTATTTTTGGCATGAAATCACACACGTGGGTTGCTCTTCCATCTTCAGTGTGGATCAATTCTTCATTGAAGACTTATGTTTGTAGGCATCAACAAATCAATAACCAAAATAGCATGTCAAGCAAGCCCAAGGTATATTTATTAGTGATGTTCTCAATACTGATTTGGCTATTGAAATCTCTAAGGAAAAAGCGTAGGTACCCCTCATTGAACTTATGAAATCCCAGTCCAAAGAGTTGGAATAAAAAAGGTACTAGAGTTGAAAGAGACCAAGGAGATGTCAGTTGTGTCAACTTGTGTCAAGGTGTGAACCAAGGAGGAGGGAATGATACTCATTATTCATTCTATGTTACATTGTTGGTCAATGATCTAGTTTTTGCAACTCATGGGATATTTAGAACTGCCTACCTTCTTGGACTAATTAAATAATGTCAGCACTTCAGAGATCGTGCCTAAGAACTACCNCAATGATCTAGTTTTTGCAACTCATGGGATATTTAGAACTGCCTACCTTCTTGGACTAATTAAATAATGTCAGCACTTCAGAGATCGTGCCTAAGAACTGCCCTATTTAATTTACTACTTCCTACCTTATTATATGTTTTTGCTTGGTTGGGTTGGCACTATGACCAGTCGTATATTTCCTACTTGCTTTTACTTATGTGCATCATTCTATATTTTTCCTTGACGAATATCAGATTAATTACCTCAAGCACATTGAAGGAAGACGCAGGTTTATACAACCTTTTGACTTCTTTCCTTCCTCGAGCATGAAAATATTGGGTTGCTGCATAATTGTATGTTTGACTTAGTAGCCTCAAACAATGTAATTCCACTCGATGTTATGAGCAAGCTTGGCCTGCAAATATCCATACCTTATCAAAGTATGCGTGCTACAAACTCAAGGAAAATCAAGGTCCATGTATTGATCAAAGACATACAGGTAAGACTTGCTGCATACTTGGATGTTGTATTATTTATGGACAGTTGTGTCATTGATGTGCCAAATACAAGGGGTATGTTTCTCTCTAAGGAATGGGTAGCAAATTAGGAGGAAGCATTCAGTTGGAAAAAGTTATAAACATGTTTACTATGTTCATTGAGATATGTATGACCTTAATTGTACATTTTCACAAGATAAATCGTTAATCGCCACAAGGAGACAATCTTTACCTTCTAAGAGTGACAAACTAGTGATTAATTCCATAGATACCTCTTCTCACTTATGGTTAGTAGTTCCAAATAACAATTTTCATAACCAGAAATATCTGGTTAAATAGGAAATAGGTGAGAGCCCATAAGGATAAAAATATAATGATGATATTGAATGTGATTATTGATACAAATACTTGTGAAATTTTAAATACCATTGAATGGTCACAAGGTATGATAGGACACAACTCTTTGAGACTTATCCTATTTATTATACACCAACACACACTTAATATGTATGATTTACATTCATTAAATTTGCAGTGACATTATGTTGGAGAATACTAAGATGAGGAAAATGTTATGCCTTATTGTTTTGGAAAATATCACTTTCTTTTGTAAATTACTCAATACCAAATGCCATTATCAACCAACAAAAGTTGAGGAGACATTCCTATGAGTTTTTTGCAAACCCACATGACTCACCAAGTGACATGTATATAATGAGATGAGTTCCAAACAAAAAAAAGATGGTATGTTAAAGGTTATGGAACCATTATTGGTATTCCATGGCTAGTGCCAATTCCAATAGGTTTCTGGTTCGAAACATCCTGGGTGAGGTACACTAATCTATGCCAATGATTTTATTAGGAATTCCATCAAGGAATGTTGGGAAGCATCACAGATTTCCCTGCAAAGTTACCATTGGAAAAAAAAACACAAGGCTTCATTACAGACAATACCTAGGAAATGCCAATTTTCTTTATACCAAACTAAATGAACCACCAAAAACTTGGATGTCGATCTTGAATATCTAAATTTCTACTTAAAATTTGTTATTATGCATCCAAGGAAACACAAACTAAAAATACTAAGCATATATATTGTTGTCATCTCGATAAAAAAAGATATTTTAAACCTAGTTGATGGGACCAAGGGAATAAGAAAGAGAATTTAAAAAATACATTTATATCCCAAAGTTGATCAGAAAGAAAACAAATGGTACTGCTAAATACATGATATTTTATATCCCATAAGTGGTTTAGACATTTGCAAGTTAAATACCAAAAAAAGAAAAAAATGCATCTAACGAAGAGTTTCAGTTGCAAAAGTATAGTATATATGCTTGGTATTGGATGCTTCTTACATCAAAGTCATCAACAAATAAGGGTTGTTCTAGCACTGACAAGATTTATATAAGCATCAGCGGGATATGGTTTATAAAGGTTAGTTTAAACTCTATACTAAACAACAATAATAATAACATGCATAAGAAGCATTATAAAAAACTTTCAACAGGAATGTTGCTTGCAACAATTTACTTCACACCCCTTAGAAATAGTTATGCACCATTCATTAACCTGAACGAACATATTTTTAATGATAAGGTTTGAAGTGATCTGCATACATTTTCAAGGTGTACAAGTGTTGTTTCAGTGAAGAGAGAAAGGTTTTCTAGGATGAGAGCATTCGATGCACAACACAAAACACCTATTGCTTCTAGAACACCATCAATCAGCTTTCTACATTGCAATTATCTAGTGATCAACAAACACCCTCAATAACATACGTATCAAACTAAGTTAAGCACAAAATGTTCTCTAAAAGATATTCCACTATCCAATTTATTTGAAATTAACTAATTTAAAACACTAAATAAATTCAACCAATTACCCACAGCCAAATAGAGAAATCTCTTTCAAGTTACAACCTAGATAAGCGGGTAGTTCACTAACAAACTCATCGGTGACACCTATTATCCTTGCCATTGAATGAAGTTACAATTTTTGCATTTTTTTAATGCAGGCATAATCTTGAAGGATTCTAGCTACTGGCATGACTCCATACGCAATTCCTTAATTACTAGTGCCAAATTGTTGCCATTAGGATTCATGACATGTAATTTTTAAGGTCATTTATATGTCGTTACAGTCATTTCGATGATAATAGGGTAGTTTAGATGTCGTTACAGACATTTAGGTGCCATTAGAATCAATTAGGATCCAAAAGTGCTACCACATGTATAATCATCATTGACATCCACATCGTCATCGTCATCATATGATAAATCAACATCATTGTCATCGTCGTAGTCATCATCAATATAATTGTGATAATAATGAGCAAGGAGCCCTACTACCTCACAAAAATGGATGATATAGTCTTATACTTATCAAATCATATCCATACACTCCATCATAATTATCGTAATGTGTCATCGTCATGTTGTTAGGGCCAATCAGATGCCATTAGGGTCTATCAAACGTTGTTGGGTACACTCAAATTCCATTAAAGAAATTTAGGTGACATTAAGATAATTTACCCCTCATTAGGATTAATATTCAAGATACAAAAGTGACATGTTTACGATCATTTAGGTTCCACTATGATAAATCAAGATCCAAAAGTACTATCACATGAATCATGATCATTGACATTGACATTAATATATCTAACATTATGTCGGGCATTTTCCAACACAATTCCTAGCTCTAAAGCTAATGCAATTCCTAGAGCGGTTCCTTTCGAAATTTCTGGCATTATTCCAGGCGCTATACCTCGCTCTATACTTGGCACTATGTTGATGTTTTCTAGGCGCAATTCTTGGCTCTATACTTCATGCTATTTTGGATGTTTTTCCTACTGAAATTCATGGCACAATTCCTGTCGCTAACCCTAGATTAATATATGGTGATATGCTATTCCAGACGTTTTTTTGGAGGCTATTTTGGACATTATATGGGATATTTTTTTGGATGCTAATTGGGACATTAATTGGGATTATAATTGGGATGATAATTATGATGCTAACTGGGACACTAATTGGGACGTTAATTGGGATGCTAAATAGTGTCCCTAATAATGCCAACTTTTAAAACGAGACGCTAATTGGGACACTACTTGGGATGCTAAATGGGATGCTAATTGGGACGCTAAGTGGGACGCTAATTGAGACGCTAATTGGGATGCTAATTAGCATCCAAAATAGCACCAGCTTTTAAAAAGGGACACAAATAATGCCATTAAAAGCGCCATCCCGTGGAAAAACGTCCACTTTGTCCAAAAAATGATGAAAAATACACTAAAAGTGATAGTGGACGCTAAAAAGGAAGCTAAAAGAGACGCTAATTACAAGGTTTTCTTGTAGTGTGTCGAGCCTAATCTTCCAGATCCAGAGATATTATTCAATTGTGTTTGTACCCCAGGTGTACTATACACTCATTTCCCCTACCTTGGGGTTCGAGGAAGCACCCCGAAAAAGGGGGTTCGGGGGCGGAGCCCCCGAAAAAAAACTTTTGGAATGCGTTTTGGCCAAAAATTTTGCAGACCCATGGTATTGGGTTAACCATTGTATTTTCCCATGGTATTTCCCCTATAAAAGAAAGCATTGTAACACGACTGTGTATTGTATTATTTTGTATTGTAAATAATCTGTGTGATTGTGTGGGAGAGACTGTGAGAGAATGAAGAGGAAGTGCAGCGGTTTTCTTGCAGGCCGTATCCCTTCATCTTTCTAGACTGTAATAAAAGGACTAGCAATTTCTTTGTGGACGTAGCCCATCATTTGGGTGAACCATGTTATATTTGTGTCTCTCTGTAATGTGTTTAATGTGCTTTGCATCTTGTTTAATGATTTAAATGTATATGTGTTATTGCTCTGCGGTCCTATTTTATAACAATTGGTATCGGATCCAAAAGGTCTATTTGGCTAGTAAACTCACAGAAAGAAGGGTTCCTAGTTCAAGTGGGAGCAATGGTGGAAGAGGGAAATTTTAGGGTCAAGAAATTTAACGGCCAAAACTATCAGTTATGGAAGATGCAAATAGAGGACTATCTGTACCTTCCATTGGGCGAAAAAGAAAAACAGTCGGCAGCTATGAAGGATGAAGATTGGGAGGTTCTTGACAGAAAGGCACTTGGAACAATACGGTTGTGCCTAGATTCATCGGTGGATTTCAATATTTCAAAAGAAATAACAACAAAGTGCATGATGAGCACATTGGGTAAGTTCTACGAAAAACCCTCAGCTTCCAACAATGTATTTTTAATGAAGCGTTTATTTAATATGAAGATGTCGGAAGGTGGATCTGTTGTCAATCATTTAAATGAATTTAATACACTTACCAATTAGTTAATTTCTGTAAAATTGAACTTTGATGATGAGGTTAGGGCTCTTCTATTCTTGTGTTCATTGCCAGAAAGCTGGAATAGCTTGTTCATGGCTGTAAGTAACTCTGTCCCTAGTTCAAACACTCTCAAGTTTGATGATGTTGTTGGTGTTATTCTTAGCAAGGAAATGTGAAGAAAAAGTAGAGGTGAGACATTAGGTAATGCGTTGACTATGGAGAGAAGAGGGAGACAAAAGGAGAGAGGAAAGAGCCTAGGTAACCGTGGCAAGTCTGGACAGGGCAGATCCAAGTCCAGATTCAGAAAAATAGAGTGTTGGAATTGTGGTAAGAACATCTAAAGAAAGACTGTAGAGCTCCAAAGAAGAAAGGAGATAGACAGCAAGAGACTACTCAGGAAGCGAATGTAGCAGGTGATGTGTTACAAGATGCTTTGATTCTTGCATTAGATAATACTAGTGATTACTGGGTAGTAGATTCAGGGGCTTCATGTCATGCTACACCCCATAGGAAATTCTTTCATGATTATGTTCAAGGTGATTTTGGGCATGTTCTATTGGGGGATGATGAACCATGTAAAATTGTTGGAAAGGGTAAGGTATGGATTAAGTTAAATAATGGAAATGAGTGGCTTCTTAAAGATGTAAGGCACATTCCTGCTATGAAAAGAAATCTGATCTCAATAGGGCAGTTGGGAGATGGTAGTTGTTTGTCTACATTTGGAGAAACGTGGTGGAAGGTCACTAAAGGATCAATGGTAATAGCAAAAGGAGATAGGATAGGTACATTGTATTTATGTCCACATAATACTGATTATTCTATCTCTGTAGCTTCCACAGAAATAGGTGCGGCGTTGTGGCATCATAGGATTGGCCACATGAGTGAGAAGGGGATGCAGATTCTCCACTCAAGAAAACTGCTTCCAGATTTGAAGCAGGTAGGTTTGGAATTTTGTGAGAACTTGTTTATGGAAAACATAAGAGAGTTAGTTTTCTTAGGGTTGGGAAACAAAAGAAGAGTGAAAAGTTAGAGCTTGTCCATACATATGTATGGGGATCATCTCAGTTACAATCTCTTGGTGTCTCTCATTATTATGTCACTTTTATTGATGATGCAACTAGAACAACTTGGGTTTATTGCATTAGACAAAAATCTGATGTGTTTGATACTTTTAAGAAGTGGAAATCTTTGGCTGAGAATGAGACAGGAAAAAGGTTGAAATGTCTCAATCTGATAATGGAGGTGAGTACTGCATCAAGGAGTTTGACAGTTAGTGTTCACACAATGGGATTCGCAGAGAGAAGACAGTCCCTGGAACACCACAAGAAAATGGCATGTCAGAAAGGATGAACAGAATGATCATGGAGCGCGCAAGGTGTATGAGATTTCATGCAGGGTTTCCCTTACAGTTTTGGGCTGATGATGTAAACACTATTGTTTATTTAATAAACAGAGGGCCTTCAAGTGCTTTGGATGGTGTCATTTTAGAGGAGGCATGGATAGGTAAACAGGTAAAATACTCATTTCTGAGAACTTTTGGTTGTGAAGCATTTGTCCATATTGATAAACATGATAGAACAAAGCTTGAAGCTAAATCCAAGAAATGTACCTTTATTGGATACGGGGTTGATGATTTTGGTTATCGTTTATGGGATTATGAAAAACGGAAAATCATAAGGAGTAGAGATGTAGTATTCAATGAAAAGGTCATGTACAAATATCAGTTGTAGGGAAAGAAAGTGGAAAAGGAAAACATAGAGTACACAATGCTTGATGAAATCAAAGAAAATGAAGTTCCAAAGGCACCAGAAAATCAAGAGCAGCAGCAGGTACCTGAAACTCCTACAACTGTAAGAAATTCTACCAGGTTAAGTAGACCCCCTGAATGATTCTCTCCTTCACTGTATTATTTATTGATTACTAATTCTGGTGAACCAGAATGTTATGAAGAAGCAATGCATGTAGAAACTAGAAAGAAGTGGGAGCAAGGCATGGATGAGGAGATGGACTCATTGGTAAGAAACCAAACTTGGAATCTGGTTAAGTTTCCTGCAAAAAAAAGGGCATTGCAGAATAAATGGGTTTACAAGTTGAAGGAAGAAGATGGAGGAAAGAAGTGGCACAAGTCTAGACTTGTTGTAAAGGGGTTTTTTACAAAAGAAAGGTATAGAGTTTGATGAAATATTTTCTTCTGTTGTTAAAATGACTTCAATTAGAACTATTTTAAGTCTAGTGGTGGTAGAATATTTGCATCTTGAACTGTTAGATGTAAAAACATCCTTTCTCCATGGGGATTTGGAGGAAGAGATTTATATGTAGCAGCCACAGGGGTATGAGGTCAAAGTTAAGGAGAATTTGGTTTGCAGGTTGAAGAAGAGCTTGTATGGCCTGAAGCAAGATCCAAGACAGTGGTGTTTAAAATTTGATAACTTTATGACAGAACAAGGTTATGATAGATGTCATTCTGACCACTGTGTTTATTTCAAGAGTCTAGATAAAGGAAGATATATTATCTTATTGTATGTGGATGTCATGCTTGTTGCAGGGTCTAACCTGCAGGATATAAATGTGCTCAAAATAAAACTAGCTAATTCTTTTGCGATGAAAGATTTGGGTGCTGCAAAGAAAATCCTAGGTATCAGAATAACAAGAGATGGGAAAAATCGCAAATTGACATTGTCTCAAGGTGAGTACATAGAAAAGGTGTTGCAGAGGTTTAGAATGCAGAATGAAAAACCAATTAGTACACCTTTAGCCAGCCATTTCAAACTAAGTAAGGATATGTGTCCAGAGACATGGGAAGAAATAGATTACATGTCCAGGATTCCCTATTCATCAGTGGTTGGAAGCTTGATGTATGCCATGGTGTGCACAAGACCAGATATTGCACATGTAGTGGGAGTTGTGAGCAGGTATATGAATAATCCAGGTAAAGAGCATTGGAAAGCACTACAGTGGATTCTCAGGTATTTGAGAGGTACCACTTCACATGCATTATGTTTTGGAGGTTCAGACACTATTCTATAGGGATATGTTGATGCAGATATGTCTGGTGATAAAGACAGCAGGAGGAGCACCACAGGGTATGTGTTTATTGTGGGTGGAACAGCAGTAAGTTGGATTTCAAAACTGCAACAGGTTGTTGCACTTTCAACAACGGAAGCAAAGTATGTTGTTTCTACAAAGGCTAGTAAGGAGATTATTTGGTTGCAGAGGTTCATGGAAGAGTTGGGTAAGAAGCAAAAGAGTAGTAGGTTGTACAATGACAGCTAGAGTTCCATTCATATTGCAAATAAATCATACTCTCATTCAAAGACTAAACATATACATCTCAAGTACCACTTCATAAGATCCATTCTAGATGAAGAACTATTAAAACTGGAAAAGATACATACTAGTCAGAATCCTGCAGACATGTTGACAAAGGGAGTAACCAAAGAGAAATGGATTTCCTGCTTGGTTTCTATTGGCCTTCAAGCATGAAGGTGAAAATAAGAAATTTTCCAAGTCCAAGGTCCAGAGCATAGTCTAGCAAATGCAGTAGCGGTGGAGTTGCTATGATCAATCTCCAAGTGGAATATTGTTGGTTGTGGAGCCTAATCTTCCAAATCTAGAGATAGTATTCAGTTGTGTTTGTACCCCAAGTGTACTATACAATCATTCCCCTTGCCTTGCGGTTCGGGGCAGTGCCTTGAAAAAGGGGGTTCGGGGGCAAAGCCCCCGAGAAAAAATTTTGGGATGCGTGTTGGCCAATAGTTTTGCGGACGCATGGTATTGGGTTAGCTATAGTATTTTCCCATGGTATTTCCGCTATAAAAGAAAGCATTGTAACACAATTGTGTATTGTATTATTTTGTATTGTAAACAATCTATGTGATTGTGCGGGAGAGACTATGAGAGCGTGAAGAGGAAGTGCAGTGGTTTTGCTACAGCCTGTATCCCTTCATCTTTCTGAACTGTAATAAAAGGACTAGAAATTTCTTTATGGGTGTGGCCCATCATTTGGGTGAACCACGTTATATCTATGTCTCTCTATAATGTGTTTAATGTGTTTTGCATCTTGTTTAATGATTTTACTGTATATGTGTTATTGCTCTGCGGTCCTGTTTTCTAACAAATCACATCATACTATTTACCCAGTACATATTTTGATCCCAATTGTGGTTCCAAACAATTACATAATGATCATAATGGTACACCCATTTTTCAAACTCTATGTTATGTTCCTCTATATGAAGATTTTTAGTGAGATTGATTGTAGATTCCTTAGAGCGAGGGATATGTGGGTTTCAAAATTGGACATTTGACCACTAATCAGATACTCAAACTTTGAGTCTACTATATTGATATTAATCTATCTCCTTTGGAGTACATAGGATACTATCTACTATAACTCAATTAACTAGGTCTAGAATTGGCCCTATAACCGAACAAATTCCTTTCTTTTGCAAAGTGATGGACAAATCCCTTGATAGGATGATGACATTAGGTGTAGGGCCACCATAACATCCAACAGGCCATAATTAGTCTTGCCAATCAACAATTTCATTAGTTTCCCTTGACCGATAGATGTTGGTATTATTTCATTGTATAATATTTATTATATTAATTATTGGTTAAAGTTTAATTTTAGCGAAGACTGTATTTTTTATCCAACGCATATATTATAAAGTGTACATGATTGGATTAAAAAACAATACCTCCTTATTAAAAATATAAATATATTAAATCATACCAACAAGCTCTCTCTCTATATGTGTGTGTGTGTGTGTGTGTGTGTGAACTTAACAATGAACCTCATTCGAACCTCATGGAAAAATATGAGTTCGTATCAAATTTCAATGTTGTCGAACTTAAATTTAAACCTGAATAATGTGACTTAGATTTTACCAAATACAACTACCTTTTATCCTCCATTTGATAACCCTTAAGTCCTACTTGTAGAATACACCTAGATACTGAGAGGGGGAGGGGGGTTGAATCAATATCTCTTACAATTTTTCTTTTTCACCTTATTAACACTATCACTTTGTCATGCATTAACTAAATCAATTCACCAAATAGACAATCTCATCAGATGACTTAATGCAACACATACAAGGATTACACAATGTATATATGGAAAAATCAATAAAATAAATTGATTAAAACCATGTGCACGTACATGAAATCAGGAGACTACACTCTCCTAATTTACCAGTTGCAACTGGAAGGAGGTTCCAAACCCCTAGGTTTTTATTATCCAATAGAAGGATGCTTCAACACCCTAGGTTTCTCTGATACAAAAGAAGGATGCTCCAACACCCTAGACATGATGAATTCTTCAACTATTGTCAATGTTCCTCCATGATCACTTCAACAAACCTTATTTACAAGATCTATTCTTGTCAACCCTTCTCTACTCAATCTTCTCAGTTGAGCCTTATTAGATGACAAGTCCTTTCATCAAACCCTCTTGTTATTTCGATCTCTATCGAACTATCCTATAATTGTTGTTCTCAATCTAAACTCTGTCAGTCAATCTAAGGAATAGAACAAGTAACAATCCTTTCCATGTATACCATTGACACACTCTTCCTTATACCAAATAATCAAATAATTTCTCCAAATGC
>LPNX011036981.1:0-35507 GCA_001517045.1 Pseudotsuga menziesii | reverse complement strand
GCTCGACTTTGATTTCTGTTAGGGTAATCATTTTGGCTTTGATTCCTCGTTCTGTCGGGAGGTCTGTTGATGGTCTTGATTTTCTCCATTTCAGATGTTAGATATTCTAACATCTTTGCCAGTTTGTCCACCTTTTGATTCGAATGGGACGAAGAAGGTGCTTCCTCTTTTTTTCTCCTCTCAGCACTTGCCTTCAGTTTCTCGGAAGATGACAAATTTGACTCAACCTTCAGGGCAGCCTCTTGCATGGCTACAAGAGTTTCAGAATCTCTCTCTCTGAGTAGAAAACAGAATTGGTAGTCGAAGGCCCCGGAATATGTGATCATAGCAGATGTTTCAGAAGGTTTGACTACCTCAGGGATTTTTTCATACATCTTAGTGAACCTCTTGGTGAAATCAGATACAGACTCACCCATTTTTCGTTTGATATTTCCAAACTCAGTAATGTAATGCAGGTAGTCTTTTCTGTCTCCCCAATACTTCAAGAACGCATCATCAAGAGCAGTGATATCTCCTATAGAAGCAGCTGGCAGCAATTTAAACCATTTCCGGGCCTCTCCATCCAAGCTCTGGACAAAAATTCTCATCCAGACGTCTTCAGCTTCAATGTTGATATTTTCTGCATAAGCATAGAATGCTTCGAGGTGCTCTTCTGCTGTGTAGTTGCCTGGTCCAAAGAATTTAGGCATGTACTTTTGGTAGTCCCCGACAGGCATTTGAGATAGTGGGAGTACTAGTACCAGCGGAGCATATCTATTGCCCAATATTTGTTCCATTCTGGTCCTAATTTCTCCCCCTCCCCCAGCCATGATGACTGTGGTATGTGGTGCAGCAGGAAAAATAACAGCAGTCGAACTTACAGTGGTGGCCTCTGGAACAGCTTGGCCTTTGGTCTTTTTTGCCTCCCTTAAGATTCGATCTGGAGTTGATACTGGAGACACCAGGGGTCCTTGGGGATTTGCTCTGGTGCTGGCCCTCTTTGGAGCCAGAATGATGTTGTGGAGTCGCCAGATAGAAGATATATAACCAGTGAAGTGTCTAATCCTCGTCTATCATCAAGGACCAGATCTGTGTCGTCTCCCAGGAAGATCAGCTTCTCACCTCGTTCCCCGGCAACGACGCCATTTTGTTAGCTCTCCAAGAAACTACTCAGTGGTTATGGCTGAGTATGCTTGGTAACTTAGAAATTCATTTTACTTTCAATAAGTGGATCGAGGGGATACAAAGATGGCACAAATGAAAGACTGCTAATCAAAATAATTTAATGAGCCAGTGCTCTTAGAAACTGTACATCAGATGATCAATAATAGGACAGACATATAGAATAATGCTCAGACAACCAAATACATCAAGTTTGCAGGGTTTATACAACCAAGTACATACATCATGTAGGGCTATACTAAGCATCAAGAATTTCCTCCATCAAATAATGAGCATGAGCTAAAATAATCCAATAGAGTGCAGAATAACAATGGGTAACAAAATCTGAGTACAACAACAAGAGAAAACTGTGATTTTTATAGACTAGCAATCAGACATAGGCCAAAGTCTCCAAACTCGAACCATTACAAAGTCTTGGTTCTCAGGCTTTATAGCCTTTACACAATAGTTTTCAGATCCTAAAAACGTGGATCTGATTTAATTAACTAAAACTAACTGAACAACAATATTTAAAAGACTTGAACTAGTCTCTGAAATCAAGGAGATGACATTAAGTAATTCCCCTTCGATTTGTGCCAAGTGCTCGATGCAGAAGAGCTGGCCTTCGAAGGCTCGGTGGGCTGGGCTGGCGCATAAGGACTGAAGTCATTGATGTGGCGGTCGACTTTCAGTGGTATACCTTGAAATAAGGTTGAATTCATTAATGATGCCCTACTGACTGAAATCTCGCCCAAAGGTCTTCAGATATGGATAACATATCCCATAATACATCTCTTACAACCGGTCTTATGCCAATTCCACGAACAAAAATTGATATCTGGGCAAAAGCATAGAAATCTGTCAAAACCAGCTTTTGACAATTTACTACTCTGTCGATTTCATACCTTAACTGCTGGAAGTCGGTTCTTTTGGCAGCTAATGAGCTCGGTGGGGCTCACCTAAGCTGCCAAACACTGTAACCGTTTCAAATTTTAAAACCCCAACGACGCTAATCGCCAATAGTCAGTCCTTTTGGCAGCTAATGAGCTCAGTGAGGCTCGCCTAAGCTGCTGAAAGCTGAAACCTGTCAAAAATTCAAAAAGAAACAAAATGATGTTACCCCACAAGCTGGTGCTCAGTTGTCAGGATTTCTTTGTAGCTGCTCCCTTCCTTCGTATCGCTCGTTTAGCCCTCTTTTGTTGAGCTTCCACAGGCGTTTCTTCTTCAGGGATCGTGGCGACCTCAGCCAACGTGTCTAGGCCAAATGGTTGTGCTTGTGGGATTACTGGTTGTACCTCTGTCCCCTCCAATTCCCTTAATTTTAGCCTGAGCATTCTGAGAGTGCGGTAGAGTTTAGCGTTCTCCTTTATCAACATTGCGTTCCTTTCTGTTGTCTTCTTGAGTTTCTCGACAATCTCCTGGCTCCGGTCATGCAATGCCATATTCCTTCCAATCAATTCGGTGTTGTGCATTTTGACTTGTGGAACATTATGTTTTGCTTGGGAAAGTTCCTGTAGCAGCTTATTGGACTTGTTGATTTCTGGTGTGGAAGGTTTAGGATTAGGTGCATTAGCTGAGGGAAGGTCTTTACCTTTATCTCCTTCAATGGGCTGCTCTGCCCTTTGATCTCCTTCGTCTCCAGACTCAGATCCTGAGTAAGGGAGATTTAGAGGATTTCTTCCTTGAGGAGCTCCTTCAGCTGGTTCAAATACCAGCTTCTTCTTTGCCATTCTCTTTTTGCTAGATGAGGAAGGAGATTCTGTTTGGGTTTGAGGAGAGATGGCTCTCCTCTTTCTTTTGCTGGTTTTGGGAGTGCTGCTCTTTTCACCTTTACTCTGTTCAGCCGCCTCTTCATTTGCAAGCTCTGTAGGGAACTCATGCCAAAACAAGAAATAGTTCCAGTCTATACCCCTTTTCTTTAACAGCTCCTTGATTATCAAAGTTATGAGACCCTGGTGGGAGATTCTGCTTGCTACCTTGCTCGGTCTAGCCTGGACTTGCTTTGCCATTTTCGTTAGGGTTTTGTGAAAGAAAAATGGCAGATTTATACTTACCCTTCCTGTGAAGTGATTTAATAACTTGAAATGGTAATGCAGCACCCTGTGATATCGGCCTTCACAGGTTATGTAAACGAAAATGGCCTTCAACAAAGTTTGCCATTGTGGTTCGAGGAAAGTAATGGGAAAATCTCTTCTCTGAATGGTCTCCTTATGAGCTGGTAGAAGATATGACCTGAATTCAATGTCTGAGGCCTTAGTGGTCTTAAACCAACTTTTCCCTGTCCTGGGAAGGCCTGTACACTCAGCTATGGCTGCCTCGTCCACATGAAACTCTTCTCGGCCAAACTTAACTGTCCTTCCATTGTAACTCAGAGCGAAAGCTTCGGCGAGTGGTTGGTTAAAACTGGTGAGCCTTTCACAATAATCGAACACTTGCGCGGTTTTGAAGAACTCTGCTACTTGTGGGTGGGACTCGAGGTACCACACCCCATCGAGCTCTGTTCTGAGTGGCAGACCTGTTTTGGCCATGAGCCGAACCTTTGTAAAGAGGCCCCGGGATGAGGATTTGTTTTGATGAAAAAGAACTCTTGGATTGAACCAGAACTCCAACTGCGCTATAACATAACGAGGAGCCTCGGGCCTGCTTGCAATGCTTAAGACACGAGATACCCATTGAATGAGCTCAGCAGGTAATCGCCTATGAAATCACCCAACTTCGTGTGAAATGATGATTCGATCAGCTTCACATGATCTTCAGATGCCTTACATTATGAACCCCTGGGTGAATGATGGATCGATCAACTTCGAATGATCTGGAGCTATGCATTATAGTTTGAACCCCCTGCGTAATCCTGCGTAGTTAATGATATGGTGTTTCACAACTTGCTTTCAGTAGTAAAACGACATTAAACTTCATGATGGTCGTGTGAGACGCGCTCTGATCTTCTCCTTGGCGGCAAAATCCACAGGCTCGTTTGATGTGAAGCCTGAGTACGGACACGTGCTCTCTTTTTTAATCTTTTAATGAGACGCCTTTTTGGCAGCTAACATAACTTAGCTTAATCCTTCTAGTTGCCAAGACTGGGCTCTTTTGGCAGCTAATGTGAACTTGAACCTTAGTTTGATTCTCCCGGCTGCCAGAACTGAGGTCTTTTGGTAGCGAACCTAGCCTCTACAAAACAGAGTTAACTACCACAAGCTGTCTTTTCAAAATTTTGAAATTAAGACTCAATAAATTTGATTTTTGACTTAGTGATGAGAACAAGGATCTCATTATTGACTCTAGAAAATTTTAAAAATAAAAATTTTGGACTCAAACCTATCACCTAAAATAATAGAAAACAGACTGGTTATTTTAGGAGATAACAGTAATCATTGTGAAGAAGATCAAGAATCAAGATAAACAATCTAGGTTTATCATGGAGCCGATCAACAACTGTGAACTATTTCGTTGGGTGAACTAGCGCGATCGAAAAACATCCTGACAGGCGCGATACTTTATGAAATCCACCTATGACAATTGAAGTCCATCATTGATATACATCTCACGGTCCTTCGGTCATTTCGTTGGTGAACTAGCAAGGGAGATAATTGCAGGAGATGGGAGCAAAATCATTTTATGAAATCGAATCCACAGTGGATTTGAAATCCGCTCTTGGCTGAGCGCTTGTGGGACCATTGTCCATGTGAGACTAATTTAGAAGTTCTACCAAGTTTAGAACCAGAATAAATCTAGTGACAACCCATCTAAAGACTATTGCAAGGGAGTTTGGCATCAGGTTTGGAGTGTCCTTTCACTGAAATAAAAATAGTAAGCTACATGAAGTAGTGAGAAAGAAGGATGAACAAGGAATGTTTAGTTAATAAAAAACAAAACATAGTATGCAATGAAGGGCGCAATGAGTGTGTGATGGTCTGGTATGAAGGAATGATCAACATGATTGCTAATCATTGGTATGGAAGGTTTTTTTTAGTTACATAAATAAGGTGAAAATGTTGGTTATTTTAATGATGCATTTAAGATAACCATTTCAATGTCATGGAAATGGTAGTAGCTGATATGGTTTGAATTACTTAGTGTTGCAATTTTTGAATATCACTTCAAAGATTAGTGTAAATATTGTAGAGGCCCACTAAATTGCTTGGATGTTTGGAAGTTACAGATTGTAGGTATAATTGACCAAAGATGTGACAATACGGTTATGTCCAATAAATTAAAGACAAGAATCTACCACGTGCAAGGGCCAAAACATCTGAGAATGATCTCAGGGTGGTGAAAACTATGTGTGGTTAATGATGGGGGATAAGTGCTCCAACATACCAAAGCCAAACATTATGAGGATGGACTTGGGATCGCAAAAAAATCTAATTCTGTAGGAGACAGAATTGTGAATTCATAGTTTGATTTGATTAACTATGTACTAATGGTTTTATGTAGGAACCATGTCAGGAGATACATTGCAAAAAACCATGCATGGTGTCCTACAAAAAACAAAACACCAAGTAGGATGATAAAAGTTTCCCTTAGGGAAGTTCTTGGGAGGGTGCCATTATTGTCTAAGATCAAAACAAGATACCTGTGGAGTTAGTAGAAGTTTCTTATGCGAAAATATATTTGGGTAATTTAGCATCATTTTGCTATTATACATGCCTGATATTGTAGGTTGAAAAATGGCTTAATTCAAATGTGATGCATAGACCCCTTATGAAGGACACCGTGGTTACCAAAAGATGATTAAAGCCTTAAGAAAGCAATTATTCTGCCCCAATTTCAAGGGTAGATTTAGTTGATTACCTGTATAAAGGTGGAAGGCCATAAGGTGAAGGCTGCCTCCACTAGGTAGAAGTTGCTTATAATGATGATTTCCAAGTTTTTGTAGGTATGGGCCCTTGAAAAGTGTCATAGGGACACAAAGGTAATGCTCCAAAAGTCATGAAGCAGCCCTGTAAATTGATTGATGTTAGGACCTGATTCATTAAATAGAAAGGAAACTGGCTATGAAATAGGTACAACAAAATTTGAAGGCTTCTAAAGGCATGGCAGAAACATTATGTTGACTTAAAAAGAACTCCTAGAGAGTTCCAGATCGGTGATCATGTATACATAAAGGTAAATCCCAAGAAAAGTACCTTGAGATTGGGAAAGTATAAGAAATTGGAACCCAGGTGTGGCAAGGAATTGGAAATTCTAGCCAAAGTAGGGCCAGTTGCATACCACTTATCCCTACCACCCAATATTAAAGTACATAATGTATTTTATGTTTCTATATTGAAAATATATGTTCATGATGTTTCTCATGTGATTAACTAGAATGTAATCCAGGTGGAACCAAAGGGAGAGTTCCAAATGGGACCGGAGCACATTCTCGATAGAAGAGAGATTTTACTCTAGAATTGTACCATTAGACAGATAAAGGTGCAATGGAAGCCCCTTAGTTCGGAAGAAGCTCCTTGAGGGCTGGAAAGTAATATGCAGGAGGCATATCCAGGCTTATTCCAAGAGGCTGCCATGGATGAATAAGGAAAAAGTTATAACACCGAGGACGATGTTATATTTTAAGGGGAAGTGTATGTAATACCCCCTGAATTAAAAATTATTAGTGACGCTGGAAAATAATTTGATTTTTTTTTTATAGGAGGTCAAGAATAGAACATCTTGTAATAAAACATTCCTATTAATTAAATACGTTGAAGGGAAAAAAAAGTGGATATAGCTATTGAAAGAGTGCCTTGTTGACCCACAAGAGGAAAATGAAAAGTGACAAAGACCACTGAGTGAGAACTCAAGATGCAGGAGGCATCATCCCCAAAAATTAGGTCTTCACTCCCAGTTGAGTTGCTAAAGAGAAGTAGGCTCATAAATGACCAAGTCCTAGGAAAAATACAATTTAGTAGTATGTCCATAAGCAGCAGGAGGCTAACATTGGATGAGGATTAACATCTGTATAATGAAAGAGATGGCGCATTAATATATTTTTCTCTTGTGGTTCAGTGAATAGACTTAGAGGTTTTGGAGCAAGTAATTTGGCTACTCTGGGAGTTGGTTGGGTGGAACAACATATCCACTTTTGCTTTCCCAGCATTGGTGCCAGGTTACTACTCTGTTTCTTATGAATGATTTAGATGCAATAGGATGTATATATGAAATGTTAAACTGCAGTTATATTTCCAGACAATATTGTTTACGTGTTTCTGTAGACTCATTGTCCATGTTTTGGTATATCCTAGATTTGTATAATGTTAGATTGTTCTCAATGTAAATGAGATCAGGAATTCATACCCATATGAAGGAATTGTTAGTAATGAACTATTGTAGCAATTATTAGTTCATTCTGAGTTGAATTCCTTAGGTCTGACTATCATTGATCTGTTATGCTTGAACGATTAGAATTTATGGATCCACATCTAATGGACTGAATCCTCTGTTTTTAGATGGTATCAGATATTCCTACTATGTATTTCATATCTGTATTGATTCTGTAATTCTTCCCTAAATCTACATTACGATTTTAGGTTTCCGAATGAAACTATAATGCTTATTTATAGTTTATATATGATTTATTCAATATGGCAGTTGAAATTGTTTTACATAGAGAAAAACTGTAATTAAAATGTACAAATATATTAAGTAACTTAGCACCGCTAGTTAAATGTTACCAAATCATGTTCATACGGTGAAATCAAGGGCATGGCTACAAGCACAAAGATAGTTTCCAGATCCAATTAACTTACATTGAATTAAACCCCCAAATCAACTAGAAACCCATTGAATTTGCAAAGTTAAATGTTGATCCAAAAATATTAGAATATCAACGGTCCAAATATAATCCGCATCTAGATCGACGGTTCATAGAAGTTACCGAAGTCGAATTTTCACATGGAATTCGATCCATAGTCATGATTTAAGCCGCAAGGATCCATGGTGCAGAAGGAAGATCCAAAATGTAGAAGCAAAAATTTAAGAATTAAGTTAATAGAGCTTCAAGTTTTTTGAAGTCCATTTTTTACATCAAATAAATTGACGACCAATATTTTATCTGCAAAGAAGATCAACAGCGGATATTGGTTATGAAGGTGTCATTGTGGAAGTAGCTAGGAATAAGATCAATGGTCGGTACTTAAGTCACAAGAAATCAACAACGCAGAAGGTGTAAAATCCAAGTGAACAGAATTTGGTGTTTTCCGCACCCTGGAGTCGGCCTGCGGAAGGCGAAAGGTGGGAGGCAGAAAATGAGAAAAAGGTTAAGGCAAAATTTTTTATTTATTTATTTATTTATTTTTATTTTCGAGATTCGCAGTGGAAGGTCGAAAGGAGGAAGTTGGAAGGTGCAAGGTATAAAGGAAAAGCGTTTTCTCTATGGGTCTTTTGATTTATGAGGTCCGCAGTGGAAGATGGAAAGGTATAAGTCGGAAGGAGGAAATTTGAAGGACCATGTGATCGTTTCATGAAGTTTCTGACTTTTGAGGTCCACATCGAAAGGTGGAAAGGAGGAAGTTGGAAGGCAAAAATTCAAAGACAAGGGGTTGTTTCATTGAGTTTTGATTTTTGGATTCCACAGCGGAAGTCGGAAGGGAAAAAGTCGGAAGGAGGAAAGCCAAACGACCAAGTGATCATCTCATGAAGTTTCTGACTTTTGAGGTCCGTAGTGAAAGGAGGAAAGTCAAATTATACAAGGGGTTTTTTTGTTGAGTTCTAATTTCCTGATTCTGCAGTGGAAGGAAGAAGGGAAAAATTTAGAAGGTAGAAAGCCGAAAGACCAAGTGATCATTTTAGGAAGTTTCCAAATTTCGAGGTATGTAGCGGAAGGAAAAAAGGAGGAATTCAGAAGGCAAAAATTCGATGTGGAATGAGGAACACATAAATGAGAATGATTAAGTTAACACGACTTTATGTTTCAAGGATCTGATCTCTGCATGAAATCAAGATCAACAATCAGGGTTGACTCCATAAGGATAAATATGCGAAAATATTGTGTGGAATGCAAAAGGAGGAAAGGGGTCAAATGTGTTAGGATATTTAGACACTTAAGAGTTAGCTACGTTCAACTTGTTTAATATATCCTTTAGGAAAAGTGTGTTTCTTTAGTATGCATTTGTAAATATATAGTTCGATAGTCATGATATGTTGTAGACATAGAGTCATTCGACGATTCATCTTCTCTTAGATCATACCTACCATTGATCTGTGGCTTAACACCCAATTGGTCCATGATATCTATTTAAAGAGCATGGAGGGTCCTTGGCTAGTTGATTGATTATGAGAATCTCATTTGTAACTTTTTTTCTTTTTCATAATAAATTGCCTCAAGTAGCTATTTGGTTGGGGTCGTGGAGTGTTTCCCTCTCAAGGGTTTAAACCACGTCAAAACATCAGTGTATCAATATGTGATATGTTTTTGTGAGTGGATGCTCTAGGTGTTTGGTCTTTTTGGAATACCCTGTGTACCCGAACATGGTATTAGGGCGTTTATCAAGATCCACTTCCAGTTATGATCTAGATTTTGAACTGGTGTTGTCGAAACTTTGAAAGGGTTTCTGGTTATGAATTTTCTATGCATTTCTGGGATGTGGGAGGTGTTCCATTGCGTTCAGAGTGTCATTTCCATTGGTAAATAGTTTTCATTTCATAAGAAACATTTTCTGGTTGCTCCAGATATGCCGATTCCACCAGATTTGAAGGTATAATGTTACAGTGACATTTTTAATTTTTTTTTAAATATCTCCTATTTTTTCAGTTTTAATATTAGACCTTTTTTTGTTTTACTCTTGGATTTTTTCCTTCCCTATCTGTGTATGCTATTTTCCATGCACCTTGCGTGATCGCAGCGAATCAAAGACAAAAAGGGAAATGGTTTTTCTAGATTGTGTGTTCTCTTTGCCGTGCATCTTGTGTGATCGCGGTGAATCAGAAATAAAGAGAAGACATAGACTTCCCAGGAAAGCTAACAAGATCTAACCCCAAAAGCGTGAGAAAGTTATTTTTGTTTCAGTTTGTGGTGTGATTTTCAGGAAAATAAGAAAGCACGAAGACCGAGAGAGAAGAGTAAAAAAAAACCTTCCTTCTTCCCTTCTTTTATGTACCTTTTAATATTAGCTCACTTGGTTCAAAGTTGATTTATTCCTTAATAGGTATTGAGTATAGATGATCAAGTTGCAGATATCTTCACCAAGTATCTTACAGAAGTGAAGTTTTCTAAACTTTGATCTATGTTAGGAGTTCAGGAAATCGCCATTAAAGGGGGATAGGCTCTAATGCCTCCTTACTTATCCTAATAGTGTCACTTTTGTAAATCCTTCAATCCTATCCCAAGTTGTTCTAAGGGGGGGATGTTAGGATATTTAGACACTTAGGAGTTAGTTAAGATCAAATTATTTAATATATCTGTTAGGAAAAGTGTGTTTCTTTAGTATGCAGTTGTAAATATCTAATCCGATGGTCACTATATGTTCTAGAAATTGAGTGATCCAACAATTCATCTTATCTTAGATCATACCTACCATTGATATATGGCTTAACAACCGATTGGTCCATGATATCTATTTAAAGAGCATGGAGGGTTCTTGACTAGTTGATCGATTATCAGAATTTTATTTGTAACTTTCTTTCTTTTGCATAATAAATTGCCTCAAGTAGCTATTTGGCTGGGGCCATGGAGTGTTTCTCTCTCGAGGGTTTAAACCACGTCAAAAAATCGGTGTATCAATCTGTGATCTATTTGTGTGAGTGGATTATCTAGGTGTTCAATATTTTGGGAATGCCCTATGTACCCAAACAAAATGAAGGTATCGATATGTCGATTTTTCGATTTTTGAGCTCCACCCAGAAGGCGGAAGGCAAAAAAGTCATTTTAGTGCAGAAATGATTATTCTGGGTGCAAAGTGGATCTGTTAATGGCGGAATGACTGTTATAGTGGTCCTTAAGCCTGCAATGAATGTGCAAGGATGAATTTGACCTTTAAATATGGACAAGGTTTTTTTTTATTTGTATTTCTCATAACAATTAGGAATTTTTATCAATATGTCTGAAGATATATGGCTATAGAAATGTTTTTTCTATATTTGAAATTTAAAGGAATGTTACTATCAGGTTATTGTTTGAGCTTTCGGGATCAAAAATACAATCAAGGTTGTTAGGCTCTGCAATATAAGAGATTTCAGGCTCTAAGTAGTAACTATCCCGCACTATTTGGTGGAACTTAAAGAGGAAATTCCAACACTTTACATTTTAGATCTCAGCAAGGGGGTGGACTCTTACAGGTCTATTTGATTTCGAGGTTCCTAAGGCCAGGTGGAGAGGGGATGCTTTAGACCTAGTACCCAATTAATTATATTGAGTTATTACATTTGTTAATGGATTGTGTTTTAATAATAAACTATCAGTATTGTAATTGATCAATAATTACAGTAGAATCAATTCTTTTTTATATAATTACAAAGTATAGTTCATTTTGTTGACTCTACATTTAACGATATTAATATTGTTTTGATATAACATGAGATACATCAAATATAGAACCCATGAATAGAGGGATTAAACCATTTCTAGGTTAAGTAAAATGTACATACATTTTTATTGTATGTTCAAATCTCGATAGAAAAATCGAATAGAAGTTAAATAATGTAAAATTGTTTTTTCAATTCTTCGGGAATATGTTATCGACACATAGATAACTGCTTGTAATAATTTTCGAGTGACCTAAAGATAATCATAATTTAATAGTACCAGGAAAAACCATCAATCAATCCCTACAAATAAGAAAAGAAATACTTCTTCATGTTAATATATTTGACAATCTTTAAACATTTTTAAACCCCAATAGAGTTATGTAAATAAACCAAAAAGACTCATGCTGCCTTCCTTGTATTCAGAGCCAATGAACAAGATTATTATTTTTAGACCTAAAATCCAATTCAAAACATGTTACATAGACTATGTGTAACGAGTAAACATCAATATAGCTATGTTTCAACATATATGTTATAGTATGATGCTATGCTAATTATTTAACTAAAGAAAACCTTACTGATAAACTCTTTTAAGTTATTAAGGGCATAGATAACTACTTAGTTATTTTAATCATCATTTTCTTATCCCAAAACAAAACTAATTACTATCAGACTTGACAACAAAATGGAAACTAATATTTATAGAACTCTTCGTTAGAATTTTATCATTCAAGCTAGCATTATATTAGGATCTTTAACTGAGAGAATAACAAGCACAACAATCAAACAAAAGAGACAATTAACACAGTGTTTTTCCTTGGGGAAACCATAAATGGAGAAACCCTGCAACTTCCTCAGAGATGGAATCAACATCAAATGTAAAACCCCAAAACAGTAATATGATATCCCGATAGCAGTAACCTCTTTCTTCCTAGCCCCAGTGTCTTCTTCTTCCTCAGCTATGCACTACAACTGAGTGTGAGTGAGTGTTTTTTTAAATAGAGAGGCTAGCTCTCTATTTATACTAATGCCTGACTTGACTAAACCCTACTAGGGATGAATTCTATAGGAGAGTCTAATAACCCTAGTGCCCCGGAACTGTAGGGACTTTAACCCTTGATCAATAGGAGGGTTATCCACAATGACTTTAAATGACTTGTTTACATTATATAATATCCCAATAGGAACATCAAGGCATGAAATGACTCAATTACATTACAGATACTTCTCAGAATAAACATCACAGTACAATACATGAAATATACAAGTGAATACATTCCAAAGTTACATATACATCAACACTCCCTCTTAACTAGGAAGGTATTCTCTCGACACAATTTTTCAGCACTAGTATTCTTCTCTGGATCACCTTGTCATCTGCATCTTCAAGTCATCTTCATCTTCAAGTCATCTTCATCTTTGATCAGGATCATTACTCAATCTGGATCATCATCACTGGATCTGGATCATCACTTGATCTGGATTATCATCACTGGATCTGGATCATCACTCAATCTGGATCATCACAGGGTCATCATCACTGGATCTAGATCATCACTATTGGATCTGGGTCATCACTCGATCTGGATCATCTCAAAGACATCATAACTGGATATGAATCATAGCTCGATCTGGATCATCACTGGGTCATCATCATATTTGCTATCTCATGATTATTCTCACCACAGGAAGTTCTACAGAGCCAACCCTTTTTCATGCTAGTTATAGGTCTACCTCCTTGTAGGTCTTTGGTAGCCCTTATATATGACCCTAAGTCAGAATGGCCAGCACTCACATGTAAACTTGACTCGTCAGAAAGGCACATCACTTACATTTGACCTTGACTCATCAGAAAGGCACTCAGTCCTAGACTGAGGATTCATGGTAACTGACCAGGTGCCTCCATTCAGAGAATGGCAGTAGCCCTTATATCTGACCCTAAGTCAGAATGGCCGGCACTCACATCTTACCTTGACTCATCAGAAAGGCGATAGCCCTTACATCTGACCCTAATTCAGAATGGACGACACTCACATCTGACCTTGACTCGTCAGAAAGGTGGTAGCCCTTACATTTGACCCTAAGTTAGAATGGCCGACACTCACATTTGACATGGAATGAATCAATCCTCTCACCATGATGGAATGGCAGTAGGCCTTACATCTGATCATGTAGGAACCAATCCTACAGTCACATCAGAATGGCCAACACTCACATCTGACATGGAAGGAAACAATCCTCTCACCATGACAGAATGTCAACAACCCTTATATCTGATCAAGTGGGAACACATCCCTCAATCACATCAAAATGGCCATGCACTCATATCTGATCATGTGAGAACACATCTCATAGTCATATAAGAATGGCCCCCAGTCCTAGATTGAGTTTTCCTAGTATCTGACCAGGTACCTCCATTTAAAGAAGGCAATAGCTCTTATATCTGATCATGTAGGAACCAATCCTATAGTCATATCATAATGGATCAGCACTCATATATGACATGGAAGGAACCAATCCTTTCACCATGAAATCATGGCTCAGCCCTTACATTTGACCATGGAGGGAACCAATCCTCTCACCATGTCAGAATGGCTCACGGAATCATCACTTCCCCTTGGAAGGAACCTCGATCTGGAGAACACCAAGCTTCTCCCTGAAGTACTCAAATTTCACTCTGGCCAATGGCTTCATCAACACATCAACTATCTATTCATCCATCGCAACATACTGGAGCTTCACTGCTCCCCTCTGCACCATATCCCTGCTATAGTGATACTTGATCTTGATATGCTTCGACTTGTCATGGAACACCGGGTTCTTTGAAAACTTCACACAACTTTGGTTGTTGCAATATATACAAGTAGCATTCAGCTGGAGATCAAATAAATTAGATAGTAGCTTCCTTAGCCATACTGCCTCACAACTAGCTGAACAAGCTGCGACATACTCTGCTTCAGTTGTACTCAGTGCCACACAGGATTGCTTCCTGCTAAACCAAGAGATCACACCTGATCCCATACTGAAGCAACACCCTGAAGTGCTCTTCCTATCGATGGCACGACCTGCCCAGTCTGAATCAACATAATCATCCAAGTTAATCTTCTAATTTGCATCATACTTGAGCCCATAATCAACTATATCCTTCAAGTACCTCAGAATATGCTTTTGCAGCAATCAAGTGAACATGTCTTGGATCTATCAAGAACTAGCTCAAGGTGTTCACAACAAAGAAAATATCTAGTCTTGTGTTCGTTAGGTACATCAAGGACCCAATCATCTGATGATACATCATAGCATCAACCATCTCTGATGAAGCATCACTCAATAGCTTCATGTTCGATGCCATCGGTGTGGTCATGGACTTGTAGTCCATCATCCCAAATCTCTTAAGGATCTCTACTGTATATTTCCCTTGTCCTAGGGAAATTCCATCTGCATTTTGCCACACCTCCATGCCTAGAAAATAATGCATCATACCCAAGTCCTTCATTTTGAACTTGACAACAAGCTTCCTCTTCGTATCAACAATCAACCCACCCACACCTGTTACAAACAGATCATCTACATACAGTAGGAGCATCACTGGGTTTCCATATTCAACCTTGTAGTAAAGGATGGAATCTGCTTTACTCTTGGTAAAGCCCAAACTGGATAGAAAGCTATCAATTCTGTCATACCATGTCCTAGGTGCCTATTTCAAATTGTATAGGGCTTTCTTCAATCTATGATACATGAGACTACCTGTCATGTGTCTCAAAACCAAGTGGCTGCTCTACATACACTTCCTCTTCTACTACACCATTCAAGAAAGCAATCTTGACATCCATTTGGTGTATCTTCCATTTCATCACTATAGCCAGAGCAAGTACTGATCCGATGGAAGTGTATATGGCTACAGGTGCAAAGGTTTCTTCATAATCTATTCCTTCTTTCTGGGAGAAACCACGAGCAACAAATATTGCTTTATATTTTTCTATGCTACCATCTGTAGCATGCTTGATCTTGTAGATCCATTTGGAAGTTACAATTGACTTCCCTTCTGGTCTTGGGACAACATCCCAAACATCATTCTTCATGATCGATTGATACTCTTCGATCATAGCATCCTTCCATTCTTTCCGTTCTGACGCTTCTTCATAATTGGAAGGTTCTTTATCGATGAAATCACATAATAATGCTACCATATCTTTCCGCACCTTGGATAGATTCTCGTACCCAAGCAAGTTTCCTATTATGAGGATTCTTCTTTGGAGGTGGTCTACAGGTTCTTGAGGTTCTTCAAATTCTCTATCTTCTTCTTGAGATTTTTCATTCATGGTTGTATCATGAATTCTAGGTGCTTCCGATTCTTCAGGAACTTCAGCAGGTTTCTTTCTGGATTAGCTGTAAGTTGAGTCTTCATCAAATGTTACATCCCTGTTGATGTCAATCTTCTTGAATCCTGGGAATTATATTCTGTAAGCCTTCGAGCTTTTAGAGTATCCCACAAATATAGCCTTCTTTCTTGAAGGATCTAATTTAGTTCTTTTCTCTTTTGCAATGTGTATGTACACTGGACAACCGAATATTCTGAGATGGTTGACTTCTGGTTTCTTTCCGGAAAATACTTCTTCAAGTGTCTTGTTCTCAAGTACTCTGTGTGGAGTACGGTTCTATACATACACCACTATTCTAGTAGCTTCTGCCCATAGATGCATAGGAAGATCTTGATCATGAAGCATTGCTCTTGTAGCTTCCATGATAGTTCTGTTCTTCATTACTACAATCCCATTTTTTTGTGGATTATATGGAGTGGACAACTCCCTCTTAATCCCTGAGTCTTTGCATAACTCTTTGAATTCATTTGATGTGAATTCTCTGCCATTATCTGATCAAAAGGTTTTGATCTTCTTTTCTGTGTGATTCTCGATCAAGGCTTTGAATTCCTTGAACTTGTTGAATACTTCATCTTGGTTCTTCATGAAATAAATCCATGTCTTCCTAGAAAAGTAATCAATAAAAGAAACATAGTATACATACACGCTTAGTGAACTTGATGACATTGGACCGCATACATCGGAGTGGATGATTTCCAAGATTCCTTTTGCTTTGCTCTCGCTACTTGGAAATGTCTTCTTTGTGTTCTTTCCTTTCGCACATCCTTTGCAGACCCCATCATGTTTTGCATGAATTTCTAGAAGACCTTCAATAGCTTTGCTTGCAAGTGGTAGTGCTCTGAAATGCACATGTGCAAGGATTCTATGCCAAAGTTCATTTGGCTCTACTGTGTCATGGACCAAGGCTTTTTCTGGATGGCCCTTCAATTTGAATAGATATCCTTCTTGTTCCCCAATCAATACTGCATCATTAATAGTCTTTCCCTTTGGCCACATGATAACTTGGGCATCTATAAATGCAACCCTCATGCCTTTTGCATCTAATGCAGATATGGAGAGAAGGTTCTTATTGAGTCCTGGTACAAACAATACATCTTGCATCTTCATAGACTTTCTAGAGTCTAGCTTATAGGAGGATTCCCCAATACCTTTTATTGGATACTGGTAGTCATCTCTGAGTTTCACCTTGTGAGGTGATTCATGTTCTAAAAGTTTTACAAAATACTCTTTGAATCCTGTCATACGTTTGGAATCCCCACTGTCTATAAGCCAATCGTTGCTTCCATGTGTGATGTTTCTCGTGAGAGTAGAAATCAAGACATATTCTTCATCACTTGAAGAGTCTTCAATTTCATATTTGGTTCTCTTCTTGGATGGTTCATCATCCTCTGTAGCATGAGCATGATGTCTTCTCTTGTTTCCCTTTTTATTATTTTGTCTTTTGGGACAATCTTTTGCAAAGTGTCCTACTTCATCACACGTATAACATCTGATTCTAGACAAATCTTTTCTAGAGTTAGTTTTATAGAAATGCTTACCTTTGGAGTGATGAGAACTTATTTTGCTTTTCTTGGAATGAACTATGAGGGCTTGATCTTCACTTCCCATATTTTCTTCTCGAGCTTATTCTTGAGATAATTCTTCCCATAGTTTGCTGAACTTGACTAACTTCTTTCTAGCACATATCCCTTGAATAAAGGAGTCCCATGATCTAGGGAGACCATTCAAGGTGGTCATCACAACCTCTGCATTCTCCACTTCTTCATCTACTGCTTCCAGCTGTTCCTTGGTATGAGAGACCCTTGTAAATTAATACTGAATGGTCTTAGCATTCTGGATATTTACATTCTTCAGCTGGTTTCTCAGAGTCATCTTCTGTTTTATGTTCTTTCCTTCAAACAATTTGGTTAGGGCATCAAACATAGATTCAGGTGTCTTTAGGGAGGACACCTATGGTATGAGGTGATCCTTTATTGAATCAACAATAATCATCTTTTCCATAACCAACTTCTTCTTGTGTAAGGCCTTAGCCTCATCTCCCTCTGGAACTGGAACCCCCTCATTGATATACGAGTCCAACTCATTTTCTTCCAGGACCAGGGAGATCCTATACTTCTAGGCTCAGAATTTACTAAACTCCCTCAAGCTTTTCATCAAGCTTGGTATGATGAGACATCTTAACTGAGAACCTCAAATGGAAATACAAAAGATTTAGATCTTACCAGGTCAAGATGTCGGATCTGGATTTGGAGCTAGAATTCTGCAGTGCTGGTTCAAGAGAAGATTAGGGTTTTTATTTTCTGGAGTTTTGTCCAACCAAATGATTTGATCTTGATCTCTAAACTTTTATTTTGGGGAGGATATCAATCTAGGCCTGGGCTCACTGAAAAATTCCACTTCTATGGAAAGCCCTAATTTCCAACAGTAGTGTCGGGTCCAAAACTGAAAAACCTCAGAATTGGATTCTGCTTCGACAAAAAGATGAACCCTAGGGAGGAGAGTTATTCCAATATTCTTTTGCTAAAAATCCATGGAGAGAGATCCACAAAGTAGGAATCCCTAGTTCCCATAGCTACACAGTGTCTTCCTCTCAGGTTAGCTCTGATACCATGTTAGAATTTTATCATCCAAGCTAGCATTTTATTAGGATCTTTAACTGAGAGAATAACAAGCACAACAATCAAACACAAGAGACAATGAACACAGTGTTTTTCCTCAGGGAAACCATAAATGGATAAAACCCCGCAACTTCCTCAGAGATAGAATCAACACCAAAAGTAAAACCCCAAAATAGTAAGATGATCTCCCGACAACAGTAACCTCTTTCTTCGTAGCCCCAGTGTCTTCTTCTTCCTCAACTATGCGCTATAACTGAGTGTGAGTGAGTTTTTTTTTTAAATAGAGAGGCTAGCTCTCTATTTATACTAATTCCCAACTTGACTAAACCTTACTAGGGCCGACTTCTCTAGGAGAGTCTAATAACCCTAGTGCCCTGGAACTGCAGGGACTTTAACCCCTTATCAATAGGAGGGTTACCCACAATGACTTGGCATGACTTGTTTACATTATAGAATCTCTTGATAGGAACATTAGGGCATGACATGACTCAATTACATTACAGATACTTCCTGGAATAAACATTGGGGTACAATACATGAAATATACAAGTGAATACATTTCGAAGTTACATATACATCAACACTCTTATCTTAACAATAACTGATCAAATCTTTGCAATAACATAATTTACACATAGATAATTATAATAAGATTTGTAAAAGATAGAGGGATTTCGAGTCTGAGCTTAGGAAGTTCAAACCCTCGACATCAAGAAAAATCCCAAAACCATGTTAGTAAGAGTTAGAATACATTTCCAAAACTACCATATTATTATCCCTTAATCAAAGCTAAACCCTAAGCAATAGACTCTACTGTCTTTTCATACAGTCAAAAGTTTGAAGATGTTCAAAATTAAATGAGTAAGGAAATATGGCCGGGTAAATGACCTCACGACCATTATTTTCACAACAATATTTTCTATTTGCATATTTTGAAATCGAGCTTGAAAACCCTCTAATAGCATGATTATTTTGTAAAAACATAAAAAACCTTAGAATAGGGAAGACTACCATCGAACCTCTCCATGGAAGGTGGAATGGGAAGTGCAAAAAATGCAACAAAATCCTTTAATCCTCTCTGAGAGATAACCACCAAACTCAAAAAGAGTTAAAACCACATAAGGAGCATTGCTTACCCGAAAAAAACAACAGGGGACACACTACCACAAACCCAAAGTTGATAATAATCCAGTACCCGTTATATAATGAAGTTACCTTATCTACAATGAAATATTGAAATAAATGAGAGAAATCAAAAAATAAGTTAGAAGTGAAGCCATTTAGCTAGACTTGGAATTACCTCTGATGAAATGATAGAAGGTTAAAGCCATCTGAACCCAGCTAAGCAACTTAAGTTGTATATTAAGCAACATCAAGAACTATGTGAGATGAAAACTATGTAATAGAGTTACATATGCAAAGGACATATAGGGTTAAACAAAAATACAAATTGAATAGAGATCCTCCAATTCGAGGAAGGGAATAGATGGTGGAAGAAACTCTAGAAGGAACCTTTAGTTGGAAACTTCCTCAAGCATATTTAATTGTACTGGCAATGTGGACCTGTCATGGCATCAACTAATGTGACTTTTACTAGACATGACATAAGGGAATTATGTACACGTGGATTCCCAAACCTTGGAAATAAAGCTATGTTTAATGCACACCCAACATCATAGACTAAAGGGTGGACTATTTAAAGAGTTAAATACCTTGTAACATGGTAACATAATTTTATACATGTACAAAACTTAGGAAAACTTTGTATTGAACCATTTTACAACTATGGAGTAATGGACTATGGATAGCTATCAAGACCATGTTCTTGATACCCGCAAGGGATATAGATAAGGGGATGTAGAATCCTATTGTTCAACCTGGAAATAGTAAAACAAGTTTGGACACATATGTTAATTGATAAACAAGTAATAGAATTCGACCTTATTAGAAACTATGCTTACATCCGTAATTAACAACTTGTTGTTGGAAGAACTAAAACATCTTGGTAGAAACTCTTGTGTAGTCCAAACCTATGGAAATGAAAAAGAGGGTGTTAGCTATTAAGATAAGTAATCAATACCCCCTAACAATAGTTTGTAGTCCTCCTTCTCCCGTGGGTTAAATGTGGATACATTGTTTTTTTACAGCTCATGTTTAACCCGATAATTTTACATAAGAGGTAACTATTTAAGATAAATAAGCGGATAATTTTTGGGTGTTTATACAAATGGTATTAGAGCTGTAGGTTGCGACACTCGGACCTAATGGGTCCCACTAGAAATTTTTTTGTATTATTAAAGTTTAATTTGACAAACCTTATTATTGGACATAGAAAAATAAAACAAGAACAAACTCAAATTCAGAAAAGGAAGGATGGAAAAAGAAAGACATCACATAGGTTCCATGCATATAATAGAAGAAGAAGGTATTTATGTAGAATTAGAGAATAAAAGGAAAACATATATGCGATATGAAATGCTTGAGACAATGAGAAGCCTCAAGGAAGTCTTGGAGAGTCTAAAAGCTGATAACACGAAGCTACTTAGGGCAAAATCCAAACAAGAGGAACTAAATGAATTTTTGTCAAAAATTCTGAGAGATAAGGCATAACCTAAAAACAAAGGTCATAATTCTTGTAGCATTGATAAAATAAAACACATCAAGGTAAGAAATTATAATGATGATTCTTCAAAAAGATCACAAAATTCACATGATAAATCAATAAACAAATTTTATAGTAGTGAACCCATAACAAAGAGGAGGAAATAAAAGAAGGTTGTGTTACATTGAGAATTCAACAATATATGATCCCTTACCTTTGATGGCGAATCATAGGAAGAATCATAGGCCTAGATGTTAAACATAACTAAATATTTTCAAATCTACAAGTATTCAGATAAGTTAAAGGCTTGGTTACCTATTTACCAGCTAAGCGATAACGCCGCCTTATGGTGGAAAGAAGCAAAAAATGTAAATAATGGATGAATTAAGGAATTAAATTGGATTCTCTTTAAGAAACCGTTTAAAAAGAAGTAACTATCAGAGAGGTACTATGATGGGAAAACAAAGGAATTTAATGAATTGAATCTAGGGAAGATAACAATGGGTGAATTTGTAACCAAATTCATTAATTAAAAGTGCTACATACCATACCTAAAAGAGGAAAAAAACAAAGTCTATAGCTTTATCAGTTGTTTCCCTCAACTATACAAAGACAATATTGAATTTGACATGCCTAAAACAATGGATGATGCAATAGAAAAGAAAATTTTTGTTACCTACAACTTAAACAATGATTAGAATTGAATAAAACATGGCAACATAAGAAGAGAGAAAAACAACAATAGAGGAAAAATGGTTAAAAACCTTCACCATTTTGGAAAGGGACCATAAGTGTTTTAGATAATAATTACAACCATTTTAAACCCTCTCAACATCCTTCTAAAAGTGGTGAAGTTATGAGTATAGGTGTTGTTAGTAGTAGTTTTAATGACAAGGTAAGGTGTTGGGAGTGTAATGGGCCTCATGTGTATGGGAACTGTCCGCATGTCAATGATAATAAGCGACCAAATGTGAATAATTTGCATGAGGCTTCCACCTTAAATGACATAGCAAGGAACATACCTCAAATCAATGTTTCCTTGAAGGATCATCAGGTAGATAATCAATATACCATGCTAGAGGTTGAAGTTAAGATTTCAAATACTACTATTTATATTATTTCTGATTCCAGAGTTAGTTTAAGTTATATTGCTCCTCAAATAATTGAAAAATGCAAGTTATATAAGGACAAACAAATGAAACCATGTCTGGTTAAGTTATCTACTGGAACCAAAAGAAAGATTATAGAGTTATTAAAAGAGTTTAGCTTGTCAATGAACAATATGAACACTCAAGAAAACTTAAATATCTTACCTTTAGGTTCTTACGACATATTGATAGGTATGGATTGGTTGGAAGCTCATCATGCAGTTATAAACTATTTAGATAATACATTTACATGTACAAATGGCCAAGGGAACAATTAGCTCATTAAAGGTTTTTTTCACTAGTGCCAATAAGAAAAATATCAGTGGTAAAACTTAAAAAATGTGCTAGGAAAGGATGCCAACTATATGTTGTGCAGATATTAAATGCTGGAAATGAAAAAAAAAAAATTAGTCTTATAATATTTCCTTGTTTTGAAAGAGTTATAATATGTATTTTCTGAAGAAATTATGGGCTTACCTCCTAGGAGAGACCTGGACTTTACCATTGAACTAATGTTAGGATCAAGACCAAAATTTAGAGACCCTTATCATATGAGCATTCCCAAACTTATCAAGTTAAGAATGTAGTTGTAAGAACCACTAAATAAGAAATATATTCGACTAAGTGTGTCACTATGGGGTGAATAAAAATGATGGTACATTACACTTGTGAATTGACTATCGACAGTTGAACAAAATGACCATTAAGAATAAATATCCCTTAGCTAGAATTGACGATCTGTTTGATCAAGTGAGAGGAGCGAAGATATTCTCTAAAATTGAACTCAGGTATGGGTACCATTAGGTTCATATTAAGGATGAAGATATACACAATACCACATTTAGGAGGAGGTATGGTCATTATTAGTTTGTATTCCTTCCTTTTATTATAACTAATCCTCTTATTGTGTTTATGTGCTTAATGAAGAATGTACTTAATAAGTACTTAGACAAAATTGTACTTACATTTATTGATGATATTTTAATATATTCAAAGGATGAAAATAACATGAGGAACACTTAAGTATGGTACTGCAAAATCCACGTGAACATCAATTGTATGCTAAACTCAGTAAGTGTGAATTCTTTAATAATGAAATCTAATATTTAGGCCACATTATTTCAAATCAGGGTATAGCTTTTTATCCTACAAATATTAAGGCTATTCTAGAATGGAATGCACCAAAATATGTGCATGGTATGATATATTTGATGGTCATAATATGTTATTATAGTGTCACTCCCCCATTCAAATAAGACTACTTGCAAATAATGTTTCACCAACCTACTAGTTCCCTAGGTTGAGATGGAGACATAAATTTTGCAATAAAGGGGCTATGGGACCCAAAAGGACTTTAGTTTACCATATTCAAATTTAAATGGGTCACATAGATGATAAATGTTAATAAAATAAGGTGGCAAGGGTCCATGAAGACACTTGAAATCTTGTGGAGCCTCTGGGTGACTAGATTCCCCACACACTTGGCATGATCTTCATCCAAATTCGAACACATGGGTAATATAAAGTTATTGGAGAGTGATGTGGTGTAAAAGAGAATATAATGAGCCAAATAATTCTAAGTGGAAAAGGATATTAACTCCCATGGAATAGGAAGATACTAGAAGACAATGTGTGCCACTTGGAAGGATATTCCATGCACTCTCACGGGGACTTCACTTAGTGAACCTCTCACATAGCATGTGTGATCTTGGGATATTAAAGAATACCCTTAATTTTAAGAGATATTGACTGAAAATATTTTTGTTGAAACCCCCTCCCAATACTTAAAACTTCCTCCCCACCCCATTTTATACCTCAATCCTTATAAACCACCCTACACCTTAAACCCCTCATCCCCCCAATACCTGCAATATATTGGTTTTATTTTTTATAATTTTAAATTTTTAAAACCCACAATATGAACTAACGTGATAGGATATTGGTAAACAAGTGAAGACCCCATGAGGAAATAGGAGTTGTGATGCATATCTTTGCAAAGTTTATCAAGTCCTATCATGGCCTCCAAAATGGATTCATCTAATGGTAAAACAATATCCAAGCAATCGTACAAGTATGTTGAGTTCATCACCCATGTGGGAAAATAAGCCTCATCTGACTCCTGCTAGACATAAGGAGTCAAGATAGAATTGACAACAACATCATAGATAGCCTGATAATCCACTTCTAATGTAGATAAGGGCACGTTAGGTTCAACTTGTGAAGGGATAATCCACGGGTTTGTCCTACTTGAAACTGAATAAATTTCTCTACATATACAAACGACCTTCCCTACACTAGTCGTTCTAAGGTAGTTTATAGGAACGTGTAAGTCGAAAGTGCCCATAAGTGAAGTGTACATCCCAACACATAAAATTTAGTTTGTCGAGTGCGTTTGATAAATCAGTGGAACATTATATTTCGATGTGTCTGTATGACATTTTTTGGTTATAGGATATTTGATCAATAATAACTATCCTCCCTTCATGAGGGAACATAAGAACCCGAAAAACTAATGATAGAATCACACACATGACATAGGTCCAACTCCTTCCTAGATGCAAGTGGTAATCCAATGGAGCGTATACTACCTCTACTTCAACTGTAACCATTTTCCCTGGAAATTCTATAACAAAGGAAGAGAGGATACCATTCAGATAGAAAGACCTTCCGTCGAAAGCAGTTAGTAAGGTGTTAGATAGGACCAAATCAGGAGATCTTAGAGCTTTCCAACAAAATATGGCCATCACACACGTAGATGCACCTTCATCTATAAATGTGTGTTTAGTGGTTTTTTCGCCATGGAATGCTTCAATTTGGAAAGCGACGTGGTATGGTAAGAAATGTTTGACATTAGACAAGTCAAACCTAGCCATTAAACCTATAGAATCTAAACTTTTGATAAATGCTAGAAGTGCATTATGTTGCGAAGGGAAACTTTGTAACACTTCCAAAGAGGGCATATGACACTGAGTCTAGGATAATTCCTCCACAAACGGATAGTTGGGAGCATCCCTCACATTAGGATTGTGATATGCCCTCTTGAAGACACCTTTTGGTATATTCAACACAAGGTCAGCCAATTTTTCAATAGAAAGTGGGGCTATCATTTCGACAGTTTGTTTGTATTTTTTTGATGAGTTAGGCTCGTAGTTTTTTGCTCTGGTTTGCAATAAAGCATGAGATCAGACCATTTAATGTATGACTGATCAGAAGAGGAAGCATTATGAGTTCCCCCAACAGTCTTAGGATCACTCGTTGTATTTTATCCTTATGGGAAAGGATCTTAAGGACGACAGGTTGTTTCTTTAACAACTTCTGAGATTGCTCCATGTAGGGGGATTTGATAAGTTAAGTGATCTTCGTCACAAATTTTGCATGGAAATTTCACTTTTTTCTTCTCTCTCCCCCCCCCTTAGCATTGTTCATGGGATTAGGTTTGTTTTTGTTTCCCTCTCCCTTCTTTCCATTATTTTTCTTCCCACCGGACTGTTTAGTTCCCTTTTGATTGAACTTCGCATTGTAAACATTCACATTTTGAGGGGAGGGAGTGGAAGCATTAGCTACCTCTACTACATAATTCTTGACAAATAACTCATGTATTTGTTTTGATAAGGATTCCACGATATGTGATTCAAATGAACCCACAATGCCACCAGCATGTGGTCCAGGATTGGTTTTCACAAAGTCAGTGTTGGACCTTGGTGCACTAGGTATGATTTCATAAAGGATCCCATATTGAGTGTAAATTAAATGTAGTTGTTGGGCCCTTAAAATGGATTCCGCTTTCGTTGTTACCCCCGATGTAGACACGTCTTTTGAAATATATGAGAATATAAAATTTCAAAAACCATTCTAATAGAAACTCGGGTGGAATGTTGGCTTTAATCAACCTCTTCCATCTTCTCCATTCTTGAATAAGGTCAAAAATGTTCTTACAGTTTTTTTCCTAAAGGTTGACAAAAGTTATGTACCTACATCATACCAGACAAGAAGTTGGAAGTGGTTGATAAAAACCATTGGTAAATCAAGGAAACTATCTTAAGCAATAGATCGAAGTTCAATGTACCATTTGGCCGCCACGCTATTTAAATTTATTTGAAAAATACATAGTCTAATCGAATCATCGTTCATTGAATTCGAGGAGCACCATAAATGAAATGTAGTGACATGGTCATCAGGATCCTCTCTAGTTTTTCCTTCAAACTTAGGAATGTATGAAGGTAATTTTATCACAACTGGTGGCTAAGTTGGGTTGTGGTGCACAGGGTCATTCATCTTTTCTTAAATATATGGAAAGTTTAAAGTTGTTAGAAATGGAACGCGAGGAGGCCTAGCTGGGATTTGATTTTGTGGAGCATGGTGAGAAGAAGTTCCTGCACCAAAGTTCCTATAAGGTTAGTTGGGGTTTCCTACGGCCGTTGGAAAGTCTAGGATGATGAGGGCCCAAAAAAAACCAATGAAGGGTCGAAAGGAAATTACCCAGGGTCTCGATACAATTTATTTGGGGCAAGCGTTTGAATCACCAATCACTTTTCCAAATAGTTGCACAGGGTTTCCTCTGACGTTTGTCCTAGCTTCAGTGAATATATGCTTCCACCACAATTTGTGTGAGAATCCTAATGACCAAAATACTAAGGCCATCAATCCTATAAAGAAGGTTTGATAGAACAGTCGTTAGTCCAACTGGTGTGCATGGGTAGGGTAACGAATCTCGAAACTCAAGCAATACCGACATTGCATGGGTCCAAGGGTGGTACTGAGTGAATCCTTGAACGCAATACAGTTTTGTAGTACGATAAACTGAGTATTGGAGAGGTATCTCTGCAACCAAATTTCGCACGACCTCGTGCTTGACTCTTGTGTGAGAGGAAATTTCTGGTTCACTTCCTTGCAAGGTTGGATTTCTTATGATAGCATCCACTACGTTTTAGTTTGATGGTTTTGGGTAGTTTAAGGATAAACCCTAACCTAAAACCCTATCTTAAGCTAGTAGATGTCATCCCTAAAAATAAAAATTTACTAATTCATTTTAGATTATAATCGTTCTTTATAGAGGTTGTTTTTTACTCGAGGTAAATGGTCGCGAAACTGATGGAAATTTTGACTCCACATGAAAGACAAAGATATATGATGTAATGCATTTCAAATTGATATTGCCACTTAATTTTTTCCTTTTTGAAAATTAATGAAAGCTACTTACTTGAATTTGGAAATAAACATTATTTTTCTTTTTCTTTTTGAAACATCAAAAGCTATGCAGATGCACCTATCTAATGCAACTAGACTAGTATGCACCTAGTTTGCACTTGTTTTTCTTTTCTTTTCAAAATTGAAATGAGAAGTGAGAAATTATGCACAAAATGCAAGTCAGGTATATGAAAATTTGTATAAAAACAGACTCAAACCTATGATCTTATAAAAATAAACTTCAAAGAACAAAAAATTTCGTCAATAACCAACTTGGATAAATCTACAAAGTCTTTATGACAAAGTTGTTCAAACTATTGAAATGAGAAGTCAAGTCAACTATTAAGCAACAAGACAACCAGTGGAGGACTTTAGAAATCAACAAAGGTTGAGACACCCAGACTCTACATACACTCAATCCAAGCATAGACAAAGCAGTGAGACCTAAATAAATTATTCTACAAAGATTCAATCCAACCAACTCAAAGAGGCTTACAAATCATCCAAATAGGGATCAAAACTAGTGATAGACCAATAAAATTTCGAGGCAAAGTCTTGAAAACCCAAGAATTCAAAAGCAAACTTGAAGGGACCAAACCCTAGCTTTCAAAAATCAAGTCACAGGAAATACAAGACTGTGGAGTAGTAAACCCATGTATGTTACATAACTGTACAGTATAAAACCCACGTATTATGAGAAAATATGCAACTGCAAGTAGCCTACACTCGCACATTCTTCAATTTAAGAAAAACAGACTCAGAAAACATAAGAACTTGGGTTGGAATGACTGGATATCACTTTTGCAAGCCAAAAATAGGATGGAATTTGACAGGATGGAAGAAAAAATACACAAAGAGACCCCAAAACAAAGGTAACTCCTTAGTAGATTCGCTGGTTCTTTTGTTAGGGAATTTATTCTATGGCTAGGGTTGAGGCCACCAACGTACTAGGGGTTCTACAGACAAATATATGAGGTTCTGCAAGTATATAATTAAGCAAAAATTTAAGGATAGATAGGATGCATACCTTATTCTGAAGGTTGATCCTAGCTTGGTCTTCTTTTGAAATGCTCCTTAGCTGCACTGCTCCAATGCCTGCAACAAGGAAACAACCCTTCTTAAAGCACCTTCAACTATCATCAAATCTTAGACATGAACATACATAAAGAATGAAACCTAAAACAAAAGCACAATCAAGATCATTGCTCAATACTAAATTGAAACATGCATGATGTAAATATGGAAGGAAATAACTTCCTTTATTAATGAAGTTCTTGGAACAAGTACATATACCTTTGTATGATATTCCAAGTCTCATAACAGGTGTTGTAAGCCCAAAATTCATATCCATATAAATAATAATTGAGATAATTAAAATGATGAAAAAAATAATTCTTATCCCAATCTTAGAGCTCAATATTCCTACATTTGTTTTCAAGATCGTAATAAACTTTACATCAACTTTCCATCCACCAATTATTCTTTCTTGACAATCTTGTTCCAATTCAAATGGAAATTTCAGTGATGCCTAATTACTTGTAAAATTTCAACTTTTCAAGGGTTTTATTATGACACAAAATCAAAGCATAAATGATTTTCTCATATTTAATTAGATAATATTGGTTTGATAAATACTAATGCTTGGGTCATATTTTTGGCAAAATTGCTTGAGAGATTTGAGTTTATGAATATCTTCTAGTTTTGAGAAAAAGAATGATGTAACATATAAAAGAAGTACAATAACATGTTCAACCACATTAATACCACTACATCTTCCTTTTCTTTATTATTACTTAGTTTTATCAATGTAAATTGAATGGGAGAAAGAGATTATTACAAATACATCGAATATCTTGTGATATTAAGTTGGTTGAAAATACATGGAATCGAATATCAATCTTGTTAAATCATTTAACAAAAAAATTAAAAAAAATATTTTTAATTTTTCACTTTTTTTTAATGATTTAACAAGATTGATATCTCATTCCATATATTTTCAACAAACTTCATATAACGAGATATTCCATATATTTTCAATCAACTCAATCAAATTTATATACTATTAAACTTTGTACAATTTTACTTTATATCTTAATTTATCAATTACTTTCAATGCTTTTCAAACATGTTTTTTCAATTAACTTTATCATATAAATACAATAAAGTACATATCACTTTTCCATACTTATTCCAAACTTTTTCTTATCAACTAATTTTTATACCTGCCTCCGGCTGGTATATTGTAATCGTTCGATTTCAAACAGCGTTGACTTTTGCTATTAGCTGGTGCATATCGGTGCATGTTTAAAGGATTAAAATCTCTATTCCAAAGTTTGACTTTGTAACATGAAAAATATCAATTTTTAAATTTATTAAAATCGTATTTATTTGTGTTGCTATTGGTTAAGCAGGGATGATGTCATCCTCGAAGTTTGCTATCTGGATTTGGGTCGACACCTGTTAACAATACATCATATGGGCTCCACACTCTCACGTTAAAGGCGTAATTGAATACATAACAATATGTTTACGTTAATTAATAAGTAGTTGGCTTAAGGACAAGATGGTGGCGTCGCAGCACTGCCAAGAATTCGATTACTAGCCGAGACGAAGAATCAGCTTATTCTGCAAAGAATCAGCGTTTATATTACTAAGCAGCTTATTCTGCAAACAATTAGCAGGCAGATTGGCGGACCATCTGCGCAAAGAATGCCACCCTTTTGTGCAGCTCATCGGCATTGGCTCCCACTATTTTGTCGAGCTGCAAATTGTTTTTCATTAATAAAAAGGTGGGCATCGCCTTCACATCCATTTTATCTTTAACTCCTTTGACTTCATCCACATCAACTAACAGGAACAGGATGTCTGGATACTTCAACGCCAGATTCTCGAAGAACCCCGCCATATATTTCGAGGGCGCGCACCAATCTGCAGTAAAATGCACTACAACCTGCAATGCCCACAAATCTTTATGTGAAAAAAAAAAGAACTGGAAAGATTTAACAGAAAGAACAAACCGGGTCTTCTGCAAGATATGCATAACAAAATACTGAGCAGAGATATACAAAAATCTGAAACAAAAAATGAAATCATAAGTTGGATTGAACGTCATATATTGTAACTAACTGGGCAGTCCAGGACTTGGGCTTGACCCAAGATGAAATCCCATGATTTCTCAGAATCCACCACCAGAACTCTCGAGCCCGTGACTTGCTGCCGAGCATCCATTGTCGACAAACTGGTTGCTTGACGACTTGATCTGAAGTTGGTATGAAGAATTTGTAGCAGAAATGAGGTTTCTCAGCAGAGAAAAGAAGAGGTTGTTGTTGTGTGGCCCAGAAGAGGAAGTGGGCTCCCTGGCCTTTTCTTAGTAAAATTTCAGGCGGGTCGGTGAATGAAATAATTCTGCAAGTTGGAATTACTAGTAGTAGCAACGCTGTGGATAATCTGTCCATCAATGCTCTTACTTCTTTTTTCCATTGGTTCTCTGTTTGCTCTTTGCCTGACAGTTGTCGTTGTATGTTTTTATAAATTCCAAACTCATTGATTAATATATGGAAAAGAAATATTTCTTTATGGTCAATTTGGACGAGTATTTAGATTATATGTTGGATAACAAAACTAACCTTTCTAATAAAAATTCACCATTGATATTCATAGTACCGTTGGCTATTTTACAACGATATTCTTCATATATAGAAAATTCCCATAAAATCCCCAGTGTATTTGCTTGTACCTCAATGCTGGATGGGCTGCAAAGAAGAAGCTTTAACAGAGTAGCCATTGTACCTGGTTGCCAAGCTTTTTTAACATCGATTCCGTTGTTATTTCTCATCATTTCACGCATCAAAGCTACTGCTTCGGACAGAACATGATCTCCACCAGACGAAGCTATAATAGATCCCAGCAGCTCCACGGCACTCGAATCATTACCCTGGTACTGTTTGCAGTTCAAAATAACAGTTGCAGTTCAAAATAACAGGGGCTCAAATTTGACCTATCAAATTTATAGAGAGTAATTTTCACCGTGCAAGTTTAAGAGAATTTAAATTTTATAAATTTTATAGTTCTAATATTAGTTCTTAAAGTTTATTCAAACACCAAGCTCATGTGCACACCTTTTCCAGCGGGTAGCTGAATGATTCTATTCAGAACGTGGATTCAAATAAGACATATGGAATGAGCATAATGCAGCCATGAAGTAAAATAAAGATTTTAAGCAAGCTACATAAAACTTCCTCGTCCATTTGCCCAAATTCATAAAACAAAGCTAATATGCATTGAGCCAAATCCTTCTTCATTCTTCTATTTTGCATGGCTTGCCTTTGGTTTTCCATGCATAATGGTTAAATGGTGTGAGGAGGGGAACCGGCTTTGTTATAAGTCACTAGAGGAATTTCAGTTGCTGCATAACAAATAATTATGTAGCTTACTGAATATAGTACTGAATATAAGCTTTTATAGCTCAATAGAGAGGAAAATTTAAAAGACTTGACGTCAAATAATTATGTAGCTTACTGAATATAGTACCGAATATAAGCTTTTATAGCTCAATAGAGAGGAAAATTGAAAAGACTTGACCTGACTGTTTTGAGATATGCCAACTTGACTGTTTTTTTTATGAATATTCTTCAAATAAAATCCAAAATGATGTTATTCAAAAGAACAAACATTGACATACAAGCTAATGTATGCAGTGCGTAAGTTTATCAACAGAAAATTCAAATTTTTGTGTCTCTAACAATAGAGACAGGTGAAATGGGCGTTTTTCCCCATTTTTGCTTGAGTGTATTCACATAATAAATTTTCTAAGCTCTAATAAAAATTTCAGATGGTCTGGGCAAGCTATTTCATTATTGACAGAGTATTGCTGATGGATAATTATACTTTCTTAACTCCAATACAATCTACAGTTGATTTGCAAATTTGTCCATTATTTCATGCATTAAATTTGCAAATTTGTCCATTATTTCATGTGTTAAATTTCATGCCCTGGATTTGACAGTCCGGAAAGATAGCTGGCGTCTTCTACGCTTTGCTCACTTCTTAAATCAATAACATGCTTGCCCCACATTCTACAGGAACTAGATTCTTGAAGGTTGGGCGTTTTATGGAGACACTCCGGCCCCACAGAGTTGCAAGGGAACAAATTAAACGAACACCCAACAATTATAAATGCTAGGATATTCGATTAACTTCTCTTCTCCTATTTCCACGTCTTCTTAATGGAAGAAATTGGACAGGCGTTCAATATTTTAATTTCAACAGCATACCTTAGAAACCCCCCAAGTTTTTCAACAAATTACCCATTCATTTGCCGAATTCTACAGTTATTGTGAAGCTGAATTGCTCCACGAATTCTAGGTTACACTATTTACATTTACACAAGAGAAAGAAAACAAGCATAATTTTAAATTTGGCATGAAATCAAGCCCGACATTCCAATACTTCTGGAACTTCAAATTCAAAACTCACTCATTCTCAGAGATGTGATTTTTAATTGGAGGATATACTCATCTGAATTTATGTGCTTGAAAATAGCTATGGGTGAGGCATGCACCTCCCAGCCGTAGGTTTCCCTGCTCTCAGCGTGACTATCACCCCGAGCTGAGACTACAAAACCACGAGGGGAAGAAACTTTAAGCCAGTACTGGAAATTAAATTTCTAGTTCAGTTAGCAATTCTCAGGCTATTCCCAAGGGAATTTCTCCTACTCAAGTGGCCTCTTCTACCCATGATACCGTGATATCTGCATGTAAGAGAAACGCTAAATAAACTATGAAACCAAATGGAGCGATTTACCTCAAATTTCTGAAGTGATTTTCCAAATTTCTCTGTTGTTGTTCCATATTTCTTCAATAGGATTGTGCTATGTTGATTTGATTTATGACTTGCATTGTTAACATCGATTGTATTGAAAGAAAAATCCTCTGAGCCACCCATGCCCATGCAACTGTATTGCGTGGCACCTAGCCAGCCTGAAAGGCAAGCCTGTGAGCCACGAATGCCCCTGCAATGGCAGTGCGTGGCACCTGTAAAATATTAAAAATAAATAAATAGCTGGCTATTTGATTGACTTACTGAAGCTAGCCACAAATGTCCATGCAATTAGATAAAATATTTAAAAGAAAATACAAAATATTAAAAAAAAAATACGAGTTGGTTCAATCATGATTTATTCTTTTTTTACAAGTTATAATTAAAGAGGATGGTATTTACTTAAAATATAAGTAGTGGCATTAGGTCACCAGGATGATGTTTCAAAAGGCAATAGTAGTTAGTCACATCCTCCTGGTTTTAGGGCTTAATGAATTGTGTTTCCTAGCTGACATGATGACCAATCTCCATATGGTGAATTTTTTTACACAGTGCTGATCCCAGATCGGGTAACCCTTTATATCTCGTTGTGAAATATTTGTCAACATTGGAGACATGCATGTACAATGATTTGGACAAAAAACACTAAAAAATATCAACAGAAATGCAGGAGCAAAATCCATTGTTATTCCTACTAAATTCCTGGCAGACTTTTGGCTATAAGAAACCATCTTTGAAATGAATGGGTAGGTGCACGCCAGGATTTTGCATCATAGGCAACCGAGAAACATAAAGGAAGGCTGTTGTCCTTGCTGCCACTCTATGACCTCTTAATTTTTATGAAAACCTCAATCTCTTCAAGCCCTCAAAGCTTCTTTCTGGGTTTGGCCTACTGAATTTTGAGTCCTTCATTGTAAAATTTCAATGCATTCTCATGTTGAAAGGCTCCAAAATCCAGCTCAAAAACCTTCCCATGGATGCACATAGCGAGTGCCATTTTCAATATTTCAACGGATTCTTCATGCTGCCTAAGCCTGCACTTGCAGCTAGGAGATGAAGGAATGAGATATCACAAGGGAAACTTGAAATAATTCCAAACCTACGATCAAATGACAAATTTAACCTGTATCTTGAACATTGGTTAATTCTACACAGCTTCAATCATTATGCTGAGCAAGCCTGTATTGATTAAGGCATCTTCTCCAAAGAGAGGAGGATATATGACCGTAAACGAGAGTACTCTACTGGCAGAGCTTGACGTGGTCCATCTCCCAGTTCTCTGCCGACGTGGTCCATCTCCCAGTTCTCAGAGGACGTTGTGCATGTGGTTTTGCATGGATTCAACGTGGCTTTGGTCAATTGCATGTTTCGACACGTAATTCGTCTGCCTGTCAGTTAATGGAAACGAGGGCTGGTTATAATGGTTAATTCTATTAAAATACTGAATGGAGAAGCAGAAACGGCGAGGGATTTTGTGTTTTAATTAAAATTAAAGCATCTGTTTAATTAATTAACGTGCATGGATTACATATTGTGCATGTTAAATTAATTTATTTACCAGGTCACTCTCTGGATTTTAGATACATTAAATTATGGTTTACTCTCTCCACATTGTGAGCAGTCTGCCATAAAAATTCGATATCATGGTTAAAAAGAGACGCAAGGCATTGCATGTTATGTCATAAAGAAAATTTCGATCCGAGTAATAATAAGGTCCCTAACAGAATGACCCCACAAATTCCCCGTTATATTCATAATCAACATATGGATTGAACATTGCCGTCACCATAGTAGGCATTGAAGATGGGTTTTGTAATGCGAGCTTTTAAGTATATCGCTGGCAAGATCAGTAAAATTTCGCAACATAAAACTCTTTCAATAATAGTAAGTAGATAAGAAAGTACAAAAGTTATATCACATCCCCTGAGATAATGAGCATCTTTTCAATAGCATGCAACCGTAGAAGTTTGAACCGTGCAAAATTTTATATATATGGGGATGGGTTATATACCACATAATACCTATTTCACTTTTAAATTATGTGATGGGTATTATACCAAATAATAGAACAGTGCCAAAATTTTATATATATATATGGGGATGGGTTATGCCACATAATACCTATTCCACTTATAAATTATGTGATGGGTTTATACCAAATAATAACCAT
>LPNX011036939.1:501357-505061 GCA_001517045.1 Pseudotsuga menziesii | reverse complement strand
CCGAACCCATTTTGGCAATTGGATGTGAAATATTTGTTCGTTGTTTTCTCTCTTAAAAACTTGTTTTAAATATACACAATGCATATACCCTATACAATACATAGCTGCTGGGTTAAGGACGTCGGCTTGACAAACAACAAAATTTGTGTTGTTACAATAAGCGAGCGGTCAATCCAAAAGATCTGGGCAAATAGGAGCCACACAACGTAAGGACCACATATTCTTAAACAATGATCCCTAAGAAGGCAACACAAGGCAACACTAGACAACAACATAATGGTTAAAAGATGATCCTTAAAGAACGCAAAACTAGACAACATTTGCTGTAACGCAAGTACAATTAAGGTCCTCAATGGGATAACTATTATGCAATTTATTAGGGTGAAGTAGTGGTTATGGATAAGGTTCAAGTGCATCTATATGCGACCCAACCAAGGGTTGTTTTTAGGGCCTCCAACCTTATCGAATTCTCCAAATCTTGGTAGGTCATCTTCTTAGAGATTAAGCAAACTTAGACATATATCATTTCGTAGCAACTCGTGGTGCATTGAAATAAGTGAAGTATAATGGAATCATCGTTAATACATAGGTAGGTTGCACTTAAGAAATGCAAGTAAGCTAAAGTTAATAGCAAAGTGTTAAGTGCTTATCAAGTAAGAATATTGAAGTAAGTTTTCTCGAATGTGGTTTTTAATATCCTTCCCACCTCACATGTTAGTGGCATATATTCTAACTTCGATTTGTTTATAGATATTGTGAATGCTTCTATATATGGGGAATATGTGTCCATCTTGAGTCACTTCAAAAGTCAGTTCAAAAGTTCGTAGTTCTTAATACTCTATCTTTTATTGTTATTTAAGCATGTTTATGCACATTTTTTTATATGGTTTTCTTATGGTACTCTAATGTTTTATTTTATTTGTGACCATCCGAATCATGGTTACCGATAAAACAATTTTTTTTAGACCCGCGCAAGAGAGATTCACAAGGATACTACCCACCTCAGGTCGTGATTACTCACTCATACTCCCCTACACTCTACACACTTTGACACATCAAAATATGGTTAGAGTTAAAAAGGAAACACATTTGAAAAGATATTAGCGCTCACCAATTTGAATTTCCCACCGTAACATCGCCGACATAGATCACTTCTTCCAACTAAGTAACCTACTGACTCTGATAACAAACATAAAATGTTTTGTTGTCTCAAACATTATTTCACACAATACTCTAGACAATACATGATTGCTAGGTGAAGGACATGCCCAAATGAAGATCCATAGAAGGGGACCTTAAAGCAAAAAAAACTCCCTAGAGGGGGTGCCCAAATGAAGATCCTCTTCCTGAACCGTAGGGGTTTAGAAAGTCCCTGTAAAAAACTTGCTCAAAAGAGGCTAGTGCAATTGCATAACCCTGATATTTTGCTTCTCCAAGAAACCGTAGGGCAGGAAGAAGTAATTGGAAATTTTCTAATAAATACTTTCATCCACATGGAATTTATATCCCAGGATGCAAGAGGATACTCAAGAGGGATTGCTTTGGTGGGAGCACAAGGACAACAAATCTTTGGAACGCTTGGGGATTTGAGTCAAGTCTTGGCCTAGAAATCTTCTCAACATATCTAAACATTTCTCTCACTTTTTTGAACATTTACATGCCTTAGGAAAACCCACTAGCATTTTAGAACTCTCTGCTACAAATATCTTTCACAAAATCTAAGAAAGTCATTCTAGGAGGGAATTTAAATTTCACCTTGGGGACACAAGAAATTTTGGGGTCGAGAGATAGAATTGGCTCTGTAGCGAATATTTTTTAACAAAAGTTAAGAGAGGGTTTCCTCATAATTGATTTAGCTCTCACCAAGCTAAAACCTACTTGGACAAACAAAAGAACAAGGGAAAGAAAAATTGCAAAAAGGATTGACACATTTATAATTGTGGAGATTCTAATCGAGAAGAATTCCATAATTAGAGAATGGCTTGGATTGGGGGATTCATACCACTACCCAATATACCTAGAAGTACTTGGTGATGAATGCAAGCGAGCCAACTACTTCAAATTTTGTGCAACCCTGCTAAAAGAGGAATAACTCTTACAACTTATAAAAGCTAATTGGAAGCAAAGGAAGGGAGTTTGTGGCTACCCTTTTTTTGCCAAAATATCGCACAAACTAAGAAGAAAGTTTTTTGACAAAATCTCGCACAAACTAAGAAGAAAGTAAAATTTTGGGCTGCTAGGAAGAGGGAAAAATATGAATAGGAATTAAAACAAATTTAGTTTTAAATTCCTCAAGCCCAGGACAGAGCTAGGGGAGGATACCATACCCTTAACATCCATCAACTTTCATGGATATTTTGAGACACTTACACAATGAATCTTGCGGTCAATTAAAAACAAGAAATGTAGGAAATTGAATGACCTTTCCAAATATATAATTTTTTTCTATTGAAAATGTTGTTAACTATATAAAGTTAGATATTTTTTAACGAGCACTTTTTATTTTTGGGACAAATTATAAGGTATATGTTTTTGTGGGTGCAGCGTTTGAGTGTCTAAATGATGGAATAAACTTACAAAAACCGATATACATATAGAGAACATATAGGACTAGTGCACGACTATTTTTCCAATAATAAAAATAATATTTTTAAATTTGTTTTTAATTATATAAGAGATCAAACCTCAAAAATGGTACGTTAATTGTGGGTGCAGCGTTTGAATGTCTTAATGCAATGTAGAGGTTTGTGTTCTTTAGTGCGCCATACAATTGTTTTTTAAATGGTTGAGAAACGAAAGAGATATGGACAAAACACTAACAGTGTGTTTCTTGAGTTTAGGAGTGATGACGGAAGATAAATAAGAAAAAAAATAGAAAAAATTATGTATTCTTCTTAAAATTTACATATTTAGAATATGCAAAAAAAACCATATCTCTTTCTAAAATCTCATAAAAATTGGTGTGCAACATAATCAAATGAACTGCTAAACACAAGCATATTGGAAATTTGGATATAATGCTGAATTAGCCATGGTTTATCATACTCCAAGGCATAGGCATGTTGAATCTAAAGCACAGTACAAAGAAGACACATAGGGATAGGAATTCCATGAAAGCATGGGTGGAGGCTTGGCCTTGTCATTTGGTGGGATTTTTTGTTTGAATTTAACCAATACATGAGCACGCTTTAGTAAAACCACACGCGTGCGCGATTTAGTAAAGAAAAATGCATGCACGATTTATAAAAGCTAAACGCATGCGCATTGTAGTTAACATCATTATCATGAACGGCATTGTCATCATCATCATCACCTTCATCATCATCATCGTCACCATCCTCATCCTCATCATCACCATGATCATTGCTCATTGCTCATCCTCATCATCACCATGATCACTGGTCATTGATCATCATCACCATCACCATGATCATTGGTCATCGATCATCATCAGCATCACCATGATCATTGATCATCGATCATCATCACCATCCTCATCCTCACCATGATCATTGATCATTGATCATCATCACCATCCTCAACCTCATCATCAGCATCACCTTCCTCCTCCTCCTCATCATCATCATGAAAATAATCATCACCATCGTCGTCATCATGATCAACATCATCATCACCATTGTCACCATAATCATCATCTTCATCATCATCATCATCCTCCTCCTCCTCCTCCTCCTCCTCATCAT
>LPNX011036939.1:473857-496357 GCA_001517045.1 Pseudotsuga menziesii | reverse complement strand
GGTATATTTAGAAAGAGATAGGGATATGTAGGGATTATTGGGGCTATAGAGAGAAACAATTATATGCATGAAAAGAAGGGAACACTAAAAACATTTGTTTTGCTGCTAGCCATAGAAAACATTTCGGAAGTTATGATCTTATTCGTTTCCCTAGCCATGCACCCACTCTATTAATTGTGCTTAACCATATCGTGTGCGTGTTATACTTAAACAAATCGCCTACGCATTTTTACTCTATATAACATGTGCGCATTTTAGGACTGTAAAAATAGTGAATTTTTTTTGTCTGACAACAACTTCACTTTGTTTTTAGGAATTTATCCCATTATCGCGTGTTTTTTTCAGGAGCACGAGCCCTCCTGTGAAAATACTCACAATTTACACATTGTCCATCATTCTTTTTGTTATGTAGGTGCATCATTGAGAATATCTTTCATGGTTGAGGAGTGCACAGGATAAGATATCAAGCTTCAATGTCATTTCATGGTGATGGTGGATATACAAAATTGTACAAGAAAATCAGCTTGAGGAACAATTTATGATTTAACTTTCATTTGCTCATTATTCAAGAGAAGCAAAGGTAAATTTTCCCATTCATTATTGTTTTGATGGGAAATATGAACAATTGAGAAGGAAGATTGAAGCACCTTGAAGGATCAATAGTTATAAAGCAAGTTAAAGTTTTCAAAGCTTGTAATTGAGGAGCAACAAAAACAAACTATATTGACATTGATTATTGTGGTGATGGGGAATGTACGTAACAGAGGAAGAAAATCAGCAAGGAAGAAGATACCTCAAGAAGTCATCGAAGAAGAGAAAGAAAAGAAAAGAATAGACATGATGAATTAGAGGCTTTCTTTGGAAACTAATCCAAATCCAATTATAGAGGATACGATCGTTCATCCTATTAATCCAGCACAAGAAAAAAGGAAGCATTCACTAGAGGGACCTTCAATTTCCACAATAGTTGTTGAACAAGCACCCCATGGAAGTATTCAAGAAGAAAAACGTAGGTGCTCATTAGGGGATGTTTCAAATCCCACATCAAGTCAAAGTGATAAGTTACCATCTCAAGATGAAGCTCATGAAGAAGCGTTGTACATGGAGCCTACTGTTGAAGAGGCGTTGGACATGGAGCCTACTGTTGAAGAAGAAAATATTAACCAGACCATCGATGAAGATGTTGGACTTCCACCATCCAACTACCAGGAAGAGAATGAAGGACAACAAGTTGCTACTGAAATGCCAGAGTGTATTGCTGATGCACTAGATGATAGAAATCCAACCCCTTACCTCCATTAGAAAGCACACGTCGAAGAACTCCAAAGCGTATACAAGTTGGTGAAGCACTCCTCAATTCCATTGAAGGTACGCTATCTAAACGTAGTATTGCTTATCAAACTCAACAGATACTAAATAAATATTTTGTTTCTAAATGCGATGGAGATAAATGTTGATTATTTTTATCATTGTTAAAATCTAGGGGCAGGAATATTGTTAGGAAATCGTTAGGGATAAAGATGATAAAGCCTTCTAGACCAAGTGCTCATATAGTTAAAAGCTTAGTAGATTCCTTTGGTAAAATTGGTAAGAACACACGGTCAAAGGATCGCAATGTGGCTCGTCGTACGTTGTCAGAAGCAATTGTAAATAAGAACACCAAGGTCCTTCATTTTCTCAAGCCTACATCGAACCTAGTTAATTTGAATGTAAAAACCCTCTGTAGGTATTCTATTAGAAGAGAACATCTTAACAAAACCACCCAGTCTGATTTTTGGGCCTTTATTGTTCAGTTTCCATGTCGTGATATGAAGCTAGTTGATGCAGTAAAGGGACTAGTGCAGATTTTTTGGCATGATCACACAAGGCCTTCTTCAAAGCAGAAGGATGTACTAAAACTAAGAAGGGGTTCAAAGGACCATGAACCACATATTAAGCATCTTCTTGATATAACACAGACAGAACTATACGAGAAATTTAGGAATGAACATAGACAATTGAATTTGGGGCAAAGATCTTTTGAGAAATGTAAGCCCTAGTATGTTAGAATAAATACTCTTTGTAGCACTTGTTGTTGTAGATACCATGTAGAATATGAATATTACTATGAAACATTTTTGTACATTTGTCGTGTGTTGCATACTAACCATGTGCAGGATTTCTCCTTGACAATACCACCGACCTCATCAAAAGAATTTATTCATAGTATCATGTGCAATAGGCCTGAGGGGAAAACTTACTATGCAAAATCCTGTTTGGATGGAACTTGCTCCAACGCTGCTGGAATGGCATTATTGAGCCAATTTATGCACGAGACTAGAGACAATGAATTTGAGAATATGGTTACGGACATGAAAAGTTTCAAATATATCAGCTCTGAAATAGTCCCAGGGAAAGAAAGAAAAAAAATAAAATTGGTGGCATCTCAGGTACATGCATTTATCTATAAATTTATGTTTGAGAAGTTGCATTTCATTCCTTACTTACAAAAAAACCTGATATTGAAATCGTTTTGTGTCAACAGGTACAAGTTAGTGATGATAGGTGCCATTACTTCCACTATGTACGTCATTGCTTCATCATGTTCTATTATCATTTGAAGGGCAGGAACATACATATGGATCGACATTGGATTCGGTCTGATGGATGTGCTGGTCAGTTCAAAAATGTACACATATTTCAATGGTTGTGTTCATTGCATAAAAACTACAAAGTTCCACATATGTGGACCTATTTTGAGACTAGGCATGGTAAAGGAGAGCATGATGGAGCTGGAGCATGTGTCAAAACAGCCCTACGAAGAGAGGAATTGAAATTATCTGCAATATCTACTATTCTAAATGCTCAATCTATAGTCAGGTGGTGCACATCAGTAATGGGAGAGGAATCATCTATGCAAGTAGAATCCACAAGAAAGAGACATGTGGAGAGAATTTTTTGGGAGGTGCTAGACATAGATCGTTCAAATGCATGGGAATGCAATACTGTTCATGGGACTCGTGGCTTTCAGTTGGTTCGAAGCTCTGATAACCCACTATTTGAAATTTGGACCAGAAAACTTGCTTGCTTTTTATCGCCTTGTTGTGATGGTGACTGGAATGTGTGTGAATAATTGGATTGGGTTCATGGATGGGATTGCATATCACTTCCACTTGATCAACATGCAATTGTTGAGTTAACTCCATTGGAAGAAGACTAATCATCTATTTCTATATATTTTGATCATGTATCAGACCTTGTACAACCTGGTATGATGCATTTCCTTAACATTTTTTTGTAAAATTTACGTAGTCTTGAAACTCACATTAATGGCCTTGTATCACAGAAAAAATATTTGATGATATACCTACAATCATACTATGCTGGACACATATACACAGTGGTTTCCTCAAAAGATAGTGAATGGGGTGGTGATTACTGGTTGGCACGTTGTATAGAGGGAAAGCAAACCCTCATTATGTCCATGATTGATGATGAAAACAACCACTTCCCCATCGGTTCTATGGTTGTTAAAGGTGAATATCTTACACATGACAACAATGCATGAAACAAGGGTGGATACGTTTACAGGGATTACAAACCAGGTGCAAGTGTGTATCACTTTACCAACTTAATCATTTCTACAAACCTCCAGGTACGAACAATGCCTAGTCGGAATTCATCGAAGGTGCGCTACTTATTACCGGATACAGAGCACGAGAGACTAATGGAGACCATCATTATAAGAGATGATCCAAAGGGCTTGGTTGTATGATAATAGGTGGGATATAGCACGATGAGGTATGTATCATAATTGTAATTTTCCCATGTATGTTTCTTATGAATATGTTAATTTTGTGTTCTTTTACGCTACTTCTTACCGGATACATAGCAAGAGAGACTAATGGAGACCATCATTATAAGAGATGATCCGACGGCCTTGGTTATATGATATTAGGTGGGATCTAGCATGATGAGGTATGTATCATAATTTTCATTTTCCCATGTATGTTTCTTATGAATATCACAATTTTTTGTTCTTGATATGCGAAATTTTCTATATTGTTGTTTATAAATATGCCAAAAATTATTTTGTATGTCAAGTTAATGAACATGCCAAATTTTACGTATGATCAATAAACTATATATATCAATCATATGAACATTCCAAGATCTCATTCACATGATATACATAACATTAGAATACATACATGTACCTCTGTAGGTCATACCTATCAAAGTTCTTTGTAGGCTCTCTTACATGACTAAAACCATAATTTTTCAAGTAGGTAATATTGTTAATGTTTTCAACCAATATATACAACTAGGATGATGGAAACAAGATGCCGAAATGATAAAATTATGTTTTAAGGCTTGTATAATTTCCTTCTTGACAGCTCACCTCTTATACCCGCATGTCCATTGCCAAAGGGGTAGTGCATAGTAGTGTTGGAATTTCATCTCATTTTTTATTTATTTAAAATTTTAAGTTCTACTTAAAATATAATAAAAGATAATAACAGATTTGGGCCAAATCTTGACAATGCATTTCATTCCAACGAAGGCCAAACTTGGAAAACCCTATCCCTAACTAGGGTTTATTGTTTAACATGCATGGCCCATAACCATAACCCTACCTAGGAAACCCTAATCCTAACCCTAATCTTATCTTACTGTCACAAATCAATTCAGAATCAATCTAATGTCCAAGTCAACTTTTTCAAATCCGATGGACTTATGCTTCAAATCATGTTGATTCACGTAGTTGACTTTAGTGTGCATGTACTGAGATCATTGAAACCTTTCAATATAATAGTTTTTCATGCACAATTTCCATTCTATGCCCCGGGTAGGGATTCAACGGGTGTCCGTGAAAGCCTATAGGAGGTGGGATTCAATGTGCCACATAATCATTACCGTTGCTCAGATCGACAAACCGTCAGCTTTATTGGATTCAGGACATCGGCATAGTGCTAGGGTGGCCCTCTAATTTGGTTCCATGGAGAAAAGACCATTACTTTGGTCAATTTTGGAAACTAGGTTTTTTCTCAGTATTTAAATGTGAAATTTTTGCACATGGGGGTCAAATTTCTATATTGCTCGACCATGAAGGTGTGGCTAGAGTTCCCACATAACACATGCCTAGACATGCTTTCATGACCCACCAGAAGCCATTTTTTATGCACGGTTTCCATTCTATGCCCCGGGTAGGGATTCAATAGGTGTCCCTAAAAGACTGTAGGAGGTGGGATTCAACATGCCACAGAATCATGATCGTTGCTCAGATCGATGAACCATCGGCTCCATTGGATTCAAGACATCAGGATAGTGCTAGGGTAGCCCTCTAATCTAGTTCCATGGAGAAGAGACCATTATTTTGGTCAATTTTGGAAACTAGGGTTTTGCTCAGTAAGTGAATGTGAAATTTTTGCACATGGGGGTCAACTTCGCATATTACTCAACCGTGAAGGTGTGGCTAGAGTTCCCACATAACACATGCCTAAACACACTTCCACAACCAACTGAAAGCCCTTTTTTATGCACGGTTTCCATTCTATGCCTCGGGTAGGGATTCAATAGGTGTCCCTGAAAGCCTGTAGGAGGTGGGATTCAACGTGCCACCGAATGATGAATGTTGCTCAGATCGATGAACCATTAGCTCCATTGGATTCAGGACATCGAGATAGTGCTACGGTGGTGCTCTAATCTAGTTCCATGGAGAAGAGACCATTATTTTGGTCAATTTTGGAAACTAGGGGTCAAATTCGCATATCACTTCAAAAGTCAGTTCAAAGGTTCCTAATTCTTAAGAATCTATCTTTTATTGTTATTTAAGCATGTTTATGCACATTTTTTTACATGGTTTTCTTATGGAACTCTAATTTTTTGTTTTATTTGTGACCATCCGAATCATGGTTACCGATAAAACAATTTTTTTTAGACCCGCGCAAGAGAGATTCACAAGGATACTACCCACCTCAGGTCGTGATTACTCACTTATACTCCCCTACACTCTACACACTTTGACACATCAAAATATGGTTAAAGTTAAAAAGGAAACACGTTTGAAAAGATATTAGCGTTGACCAATTTGAATTTCCCACCGTAACATCGCCGACATAGATCAATTCTTCCAACTAAGTAACCTATTGACTCTGACATGATTGCTCGGTGAAGGACGTGCCCAAATGAAGATCCATAGAAGGGGAACTTAAAGCAAAAAAACTCCCTAGAGGGAGTGCCCAAATGAAGATCCTCTCCCTGAACCGCAGGGGTTTAGAAAGTCCCTCTAAAAAACTTGCTCTAAAGAGGCTAGTGCAATTACATAACCCTGATATTTTGCTTCTCCAAGAAACCGTAGCGCAGGAAGAAGTAATTTGAACTTTTCTAATAAATACTTTCATCCACATGGAATTTATATCCTAGGATGTAAGAGGATACTCAAGAGGGAATGCTTTGGTGGGAACACAAGGACAACAAATCTTTGGAACTCTTGGAGATTTGAGTCAAGTCTTGGCCTAGAAATATTCTCAACATATCTAAACATTTCTCTCACTTTTCTAAACATTTACATGCCTTAGGAAAACCCACTAGCATTCTGGAACTCTCTGCTACAAATATCTTTCACAAAATCTGAGAAAGTCATTCTAGGAGGGAATTTAAATTTCACCTTGGGGACACAAGAAATTTGGGGGTCGAGAGATAGAATTGGCCCTGTAGCGAATATTTTTGAACAAAAGTTTAGAGAGGGTTGCCTCATAATTGATTTAGCTCTCGCTAAGCTAAAACCTACTTGGACAAACAAAAGAACAAGGGAAAGCAAAATTGCAAAAAGGATTGACACATTTATAATTGTGGAGAATCTAATCGAGAAGAATTCCATAATTAGAGAATGGCTTGGATTGGGGGATTCATACCACTACCCAATATACCTAGAAGTACTTGGTGATGAATGCAAGCGAGCCAACTACTTCAAATTTTGTGCAACCCTGCTAAAAGAGGAATAACTCTTACAACTTATAAAAGGTAATTGGAAGCAAAGGAAGTGAGTTTGTGGCTACCCTTTTTTGGGAAAAATATTGCACAAACTAAGAAGAAATTTTTTTGACAAAATCTCGCACAAACTAAGAAGAAAGTAAATTTTTGGGCTGCTAGGAAGAGGGAAAAAGATGAATAGGAATTAAAACAGATTTAGTTCTAAATTCCTCAAGCCCACGATAGAGCTGGGGGAGGATACCATACCCTTAATATCCATCAACTTTCATGGATATTTCGAGACACTTACACAATGAATCTTGCGTTCAATTAAAAACAAGAAATGTAGGAAATTGAATTACCTTTCCAAATATATAATTTTTTTCTATTGAAAATGTTGTTAACTATATAAAGTTAGATATTTTTTAACGAGCACTTTTTATTTTTGGGACAAATTATAAGGTATATTGTTTTGTGGGTGCAGCGTTTGAGTGTCTAAATGATAGAATAAACTTACGAAAATCGGTATACATATAGAGAACATATAGGACTAGTGCACGACTATTTTTCCAATAATAAAAATAATATTTTTAAATTTGTTTTTAATTATCTAAGAGATCAAACCTCGAAAATGGTACGTTAATTGTGGGTGCAGCGTTTGAATGTCTTAATGCAATTATTTCAAAGTAGGTTTTTTATAGCATGTAGAGGTTGGTGTTCTTTAGTGCACCATACAATTGTTTTGTAAATGGTTGAGAAACGAAAGAGATATGGACAAAACACTAATAGTGTGTTTCTTGAGTTGAGGAGTGATGACAGAAGATAAACAAGAAAAAAATAGAAAAAATTATGTATTCTTCTTAAAATTTACATATTTAGAATATGCAAAAAAAACACATCTGTTTCTAAAATCTCATAAAAAATGGTGTGCAACATAATCAAATGAACTGCTAAACACAAGCATATTGGAAATTTGGATATAATGCTGAATTAGCCATGTTTTATCGTACTCCAAGGCATAGGCATGTTGAATCTGAAGCACAGTACAAAACAGACACATAGGGATAGGAATTCCATGAAATCATGGGTGGAGGCTCGGCCTTGTCATTTGGTGGGAATTTTTTTTGAATTTAACCAAAACATGAGAACACTTTAGTAAAACCACACGCGTGCGCGATTTAGTAAAAAAATGCATCCACGATTTATAAAAGCTAAACGCATGCGCATTGTATTTAACATCATTATCATGAATGCCATCGTCATCATCATCATCACCTTCATCATCATCATCATCACCATCCTCATCCTCATCATCACCATGATCATTGGTCATTGCTCATCCTCATCATCACCATGATCACTGGTCATTGATCATCATCACCATCACCATGATCATTGGTCATCGATCATCATCACCATCACCATGATCATTGATCATCAATCATCATCACCATCCTCATCCTCATCATCACCATGATCATTGATCATCGATCATCATCACCATCCTCAACCTCATCATCAGCATCACCTTCCTCCTCATCATCATCATCATCATGAACATCATCATCACCATTGCCGTCATCATGATCAACATCATCATCATCGTCATCATCATCATCCCCATCATCATCATCCTCATCATCATCACCATCATCATCATCATCAACATGATCATCATCATCGCCATCAACATCATGAACATAATCATCACCATTGTCATCATCATCATCAACATGATCATCATCATCATCATCCTCATCGTCATCCTCATCATCATCATCACCTTCATCATCACCATCATTATCATTACCATCCTCATCCTCATCACCACCATGATCATTGATCATCGATCATCATCACCATCCTCATCCTCATCATCACCATGATCATTGGTCATCGATCATCATCACCATCCTCATCCTCATCATCACCATGATCATTGATCATCGATCATCATCATCATCCTCATCCTCATCATCAGCATCACCTTCCTCATCATCATCATCATCATCATCATGAACATCATCATCACCATCATCATCATCATGATCAACATCATCATCACCATCATCATCATCATCATCATTTTCATCTTCATCATCCCTCCTCCTCCTCCTCCTCCTCATCATCATCACCAACATGATCATCATCATCACCATCAACATCATGAACATCATCATCACCATCGTCGTCATCATCATCAACATCAACATCATCATCGTCATCATCCTCATCCTCATCATCATCATCACCTTCATCATCATCATCATCGCCATCCTCATCCTCATCATCACCATGATCATTGGTCATTGATCATCATCACCATCCTCATCCTCATCATCACCATGATCATTGATCATCGATCATCATCACCATCCTAATGGTCATCATCACAATGATCATTGATCATCGATCATCATCCCCATTCTCATCCTCATCATCACCATGATCATTGATCATCGATTAGCATCACCATCCTCATCCTCATCATCAGCATCTCCTTCCTTCTCCTTGTCATCATCATAACGAACATCATCATCACCATCATCGTCATCATGATCAACATCATCATCACCATCATCATCATCATCATCATCATCTTCATCATCATCATCCTCCTCCTCCTCCTCCTCCTCCTCCACCTCCTCCTCCTCATCATCATCAACATGATCATCATCATGACCATCAACATCATGAACATCATCATCACCATCGTCTTCATCATTATCAAGATCATCATCATCATCATCATAATCATCATCATCCTCATCATCATCATCACCTTCATCATCATCATTATCACCATCCTCATCCTCATCATCACCATGATCATTGACCATCGATCACCACAACCATCCTCATCCCCATCATCACCATGATCATCGGTCATCGATCATCATCACCATCCTCATCCTCATTATCACCATGATCATTGATCATCGATCATCATCATCAACATGATAATCAACATCACCATCAACATCATCATCACCAGTGTTGTCATCATCGTCATCATCATCATCATCATCCTCATCATCCTCATCATCATCATCCTTACCTTCATCATCATCATCATCATCATCATCATCATCACCATCAACATCATGAACATCATCATCACCAGCGTCACCATCATTATCATCATCAACATCATTGTCAGCATCCTCATGATCATCATCATCCTCCTCCTCCTCATCATCTTCATCATCATCACCACCATCAACATCATGAACATCATCATCATCATCAACATCATCCTCCTCATCAACAACATCAACAACATCATCGTCATGATCATCATCATCATTTCCATCATCATCACGATCATCACCATCCTCATCCTCCTCGTCATCATCATCATAAACATCTTCTTCATCATCATCATCATCATCACCATCATCCTCATCCTCATCCTCATCCTCGTCATCATCATCAACATCAATCATCATCACCATCCTCATCCTCATCATCAGCATCACCTTCCTCATCATCATCATCACCATGAACATCATCGTCACCATCGCCATCATCATGTTCAACATCGTCATCACCATCATCATCATCACCATCATCTTCACCATCATCATCCCTCCTCCTCCTTCTCCTCCTCATCATCATCATCAACATGATCATCATCATCACCATCAACAGAGGAAGAATCAGAGGCTTTCTTTGGAAACTAATCCAAATCCAATTATAGAGGATACGGCAGTTCATCCTATTAATCCAGCACAAGAAAAAAGGAAGCATTCACTAGAGGGACCTTCAATTTCCACAATAGTTGTTGAACAAGCACCCCATGGAAGTATTCAAGAAGCAAAATGTAGGTGCTCATTAGGGGATGTTTCAAATCCCACATCAAGTCAAAGTGATAAGTTACCATCTCAAGACGAAGCTCATGAAGAAGTGTTGTACATGGAGCCTACTGTTGAAGAGGCGTTGGACATGGAACCTACTGTTGAAGAAGAAAATATTAATCGTACCATCGATGAGGGTGTTGGACGTCCACCATCCAACTACCAGGAAGAGAATGAAGGACAACAAGTTCCTACTGAAATGCCAAAGTGTATTGTTGATGCACTAGATGATAGAAATCCAACCCCTTACCTCCATTAGAAAGCACACGTCGAAGAACTCCGAAGCGTATACAAGTTGATGAAGGACTCCTCAATTCCATTGAAGGTACGCTATCTAAACGTAGTATTGCTTATCAAACTCAACAGATACTAAATAAATATTTTGTTTCTAAATGTGATGGAGATAAATGTTGATTATTTTTATTATTGTTAAAATCTAGGGGCAGGAATATTGTTAGGAAATCGTTAGGGATAAAGATGATAAAGCCTTCTAGACCAAGTGCTCATATAGTTAAAAGCTTAGAAGATGCCTTTGGTAAAATTGGTAAGAACACACGGTCAAAGGACTGCAATGTGGCTCGTCGTGCGTTGTCACAAGCAATTCTAAATAAGAACACCAAGGTCCTTCATTTTCTCAAGCCTACATCTAAACTAGTTAATTTGAATGTAAAAACCCTCCGTAGGTATTCTATTAGAAGAGAACATCTTAACAGAACCACCTAGACTGATTTTTGGTCCTTTATTGTTCGGTTGCCATGTCGTGACATGAAGCTAGTTGATGCAGTAAAGGGACTAGTGCAGAGTTTTTGGCATGATCACACAAGGCCTTCTTCAAACCGGAAGGATGTACTAAAACTGAGAAGGGGTTCAAAGGACCGTGAACCACATATTAAGCATCTTATGGATATAACATAGACAGAACTATACGAGAAATTTAGGAATGAACATAGACAATTGAATTTGGGGCAAAGATATTTTGAGAAATGTAAGCCCTGGTATGTTAGAATAAATACTCTTTGTAGCACTTGTTGTTGTAGATACCATGTAGAATATGAATATTACTATGAAACATTTTTGTACATTTGTCATTTGTTGCATACTAACCATGTGCAGGATTTCTCCTTGACAATACCACCGACCTCATCAAAAGAATTCATTCATAGTATCATGTGCAATAGGCCTGAGGGGAAAACTTACTATGCAAAATCCTGTTTGGATGGAACTTGCTCCAACTGTGCTCGAATGGCATTATTGAGCCAATGTATGCACGAGACTGGAGACAATGAATTTGGGAATATGGTTACAGACATGAAAAGTTTCAAATATATCAGCTCTGAAATAGTCCCAGGGAAAGAAAGAAAAAAAATACAATTGGTGACATCTCAGGTACATGCATTTATCTATAAATTTATGTTTGAGCAGTTTCATTTCATTCCTTACTTACAAAAAAACCTGATATTGAAATCGTTTTGTGTCAACAGGTACAAGTTAGTGTCTTCATCAAGTAATTTAACGAAAAGACATGTCAATATGTTCAGCATGTCCACGTGGCACGATGGCAGGATGAGAAGTTTAGAATATGTAGAGATACATTTCCTCATGGTACTATACTTTCAGTTGTTGATTTTACCGAGAACTACACTCTGCAACCTCAAAAATGAGATCCAAAGTCAGTATTATCACTCTGAGCAGGTTTCCTTGATGGTGCATATCACATATAGGCATGGCCCAAATAGCAGTGAAGAGCAAAGAGAAATTCTAAAGGAATATCACTTCTACATAAGTGATGATAGGTGCCATTACTTCCACTATGCACGTCATTGCTTCATCATGTTCTATGATCATTTGAAGGGCGGGAACATACATATGGATCGACACTGGATTTGGTCTGATGGATGTGCTGGTCAGTTCAAAAATGTACACATATTTCAATGGTTGTGTTCATTGCATAAAAACTACAAAGTTCCACATATGTGGACCTATTTTGAGACTAGGCATGGCAAAGGAGAGCATGATGGAGCTGGAGCATGTGTCAAAACATCCCTACAAAGAGAGGAATTGAAATTATCTACAATATCTACTATTCTAAATGCTCAATCTATAGTTAGGTGGTGCACGTCAGTAATGGGAGAGGAATCAGCTATGCGAGTAGAATCCACAAGAAAGAGACATGTGGAGAGAATTTTTTGGGAGGTTCTAGACATAGATCGTTCAAATGCATGGGAATGCAATACTGATCCTGGGACTCATGGCTTTCATTTGGTTCGAAGCTCTGATAACCTATTATTTGAAATTTGGACCAGAAAACTTGCTTGTTTTTTATCGCCTTGTTGTGATGGTGACTAGAATGTGTGTGAATAATTGGATTGGGTTGATGGATGGGATTGCATATCACTTCCACTTGATCAACATGCAATTTTTGAGTTAACTCCGTCTGAAGAAGACTAATCATCTATTTCTATATATTTTGATCATGTATCAGACCTTGTACAACCTGGTATGATGCATTTCCTTAACATTTTTTTGTAAAATTTACGTGGTCTTGAAACTCACATTAATGGCCTTGTATCATAGAAAAAATATTTGATGATATACCTACAATCATACTATGCTAGACACATATACACAGTGGTTTCCTCAAAAGATAGTGAATGGGGTGGTGATTACTGGTTGGCACGTTGTATAGAGGGAAAGCAAACCCTCGTTATGTCCATGACTGATGATGAAAACAACCACTTCCCCATCGGTTCTATGGTTGTTAAAGGTGAATATCTTAGACATGACAACAATGCAAGAAACAAGGGTGGATATGTTTACAGGGATTACAAACCAGGTGCAAGTGTGTATCACTTTACCAACTTAATCATTGGTACAAACCTCCAGGTACGAACAATGCCTAGTAGGAATTCATCGAAGGTATGCTACTTCTTACCGGATACAGAGCACGAGAGACTAATGGAGACCATCATTATAAGAGATGATCCAAAGGGCTTGGTTGTATGATAATAGGTGGGATATAGCATGATGAGGTATGTACCATAATTGTAATTTTCCCATGTATGTTTCTTATGAATATGTTAATTTTGTATTTTTGTACGCTACTTCTTACCGGATACATAGCAAGAGAGACTGATGGAGACCATCATTATAAGAGATGATCCGGAGGCCTTGGTTGTATGATATTAGGTGGGATCTAGCATAATGAGGTATGTATCATAGTTTTAATTTTTCCATGTATGTTTCTTATGAATATGTCAATTTTGTGTTCTTGTACGCTACTTCTTACCAGATACATAGCACGAGAGACTAATGGAGACCATCATTATAAGAGATGATCCGACGGCCTTGGTTATATGATATTAGGTGGGATCTAGCATGATGAGGTATGCATCATAATTTTAATTTTCCCATGTATGTTTCTTATGAATATGACAATTTTTTGTTCTTGATATGCAAAATTTTCTATATTGTTGTTTATAAATATGCCAAAAATTCTCTTGTATGTCAAGTTAATGAACATGCCAAATTTTACGTATGATCAATAAACCATATATATCAATCATATGAAAATTTCAAGATCTCATTCACATGATATACATAACATTAGAATACATACATGTACCTCTGTAGGTCATACCTATCAAAGTTCTTTGTGGGCTCTCTTACATGACTAAAACCATAATTTTTCAAGTATGTAATATCGTTAATGTTTTCAACCGATATATACAACTAGGATGATGGAAACAAGATGCCGAAATGATAAAATTATGTTTTAAGGCTTGTATAATTTCCTTCTTGACAGCTCACCTCTTATACCCGCATGTCCATTGCCAAAGGGGTAGTGCATAGTAGTTTTGGAATTTCATCTCATTTTTTATTTATTTAAAAGTTTAAGTTCTACTTAAAAGAGAATAAAAGATAATAACAGATTTGGGCCAAAGCTGGACAATGCATTTCATTCCAACGAAGGCCAAACTTGGAAAACCCTATCCCTAACTAGGGTTTATTGTTTAACATGCATGGCCCATAACCATAACCCTACCTAGGAAACCCTAATCCTAACCCTAATCTTATCTTACTGTCACAACTCAATTCATAATCAATCTAATGTCCAAGTCAACTTTTTCAAATCCAATGGACTTATGCTTCAAATCATGTTGATTCACGAAGTTGAATTTAGTGTGCATGTACCGAGATCATTGAAACCTTTCAATATAATAGTTTTTTCATGCACAATTTCTATTCTATGCCTCGGGTAGGGATTCAACAGGTGTCCCTGAAAGCGTGTAGGAGGTGGGATTCAATGTGCCACATAATCATGATTGTTGCTCGGATCGACGAACCGTTAGCTCTGTTGGATTCAGGACATCGAGATAGTGCTAGGGTGGCCCTCTAATTTGGTTCCATGGAGAAGAGACCGTTACTTTGTTAAATTTTGGAAACTAGGGTTTTTCTGAGTATTTAAATGTCAAATTTTTGCACATGGGGGTCAAATTTGTATATTGCTCGACCATGAAGGTGTGGCTAGAGAACCCACATAACACATGCCTAGACACGCTTGCATGACTCACCAGAATCCCTTTTTTATGCATGGTTTCCATTCTATGCCCCGGGTAGGGATTCAATAGGTGTCCCTAAAAGACTGTAGAATTTGGGATTCAACGTGCCACAGAATCATGACCGTTGCTCAGATTGACGAACCATCGGCTCCATTGGATTCAAGACATTAGGATAGTGCTAGGGTATCCCTGTAATTTGGTTCCATGGAGAAGAGACCATTATTTTGGTCAATTTTGGAAACTAGGGTTTTGCTCAGTAAGTGAATGTGAAATTTTTTCACATGGGGGTCAAGTTCGCATATTACTCAACCGTGAATATGTGGCTAGTGTTCCCACATAACACATGCCTAAACAAACTTGCACAACCCACTGAAAGCCCTTTTTTATGCACGGTTTCCATTCTATGCCCCACGTAGGGATTCAACAGGTGTCCCTGAAAGCCTGTAGGAGGTGGGATTCAACGTGCCACCGAATCATGACTGTTTCTCAGATCGATGAACCGTCAGCTCCATTGGATTCAGGACATCGAGATAGTGCTACGGTGGTGCTCTAATCTGGTTCCATGGAGAAGAGACCATTCTTTTGGTCAATTTTGGAAACTAGGGTTTTGCTGAGTAAGTGAAAGTGAAATTTTTGCACAACGGGGTCAAATTCACATATTACTCAACCATGATTTTGTGGCTAGTGTTCACACATAATACATGCCTAAAAAATCTTATACAAAACACTGAAATTCCTTTTTGATGCATGGTTTCCATTCTATGCCCCGGGTAGGGATTCAACAGGTGTCCCTGAAAGTCTAGAGGAGGTGGGATTCAACATGCCATAGAATCATGACCGTTGCTCGGATCAACAAACCGTCAACTCTGTTGGATTTCGAACATTGAGATAGTGCTAGGGTGGCCCGTTAATCTACTTCCATGGAGAAGAGACCATTATTTTGGTCAATTTTGGAAACTAGGGTTTTGCTCAGTAAGTGAATGTCCAATTTCTGCACATATTGGTCAGCTTTGCAAATTCCTTGACCGTGAACATGTGGCTAGCATTCCCACATGGAACTTGCCTAAACACGCTTGCATGACACACTGAAAGCCCTTTTTGATGCATGGTTTCCACTCTATGCCCCAGTTAGGGATTCAACGGGTGTCCCTAAAAGCGTGTGGGAGGTGGGATTCAACGTTCTATAGATTGATGACCGTTGCTCGGATCGATGAACCATCAGCTCCGTTGGATTCAATACATCACGATAGTGCTAGAGTGGCCCTCTACTCTGGGTCCATGGACAAGGGATCATCTTTTTTGTCAATTTTGTAAACTAGGGTTTTGCTCATTAAGTGAATGTGAAATTTTTGCACATAAAGGTCAGCTTGAAGGAGATTGTAGATCTTCCCCTCATATAATAAATGTGAGCGTTTGTATGATGAAATTAAGGAGGAGAAAATGCCATTATATCAGTAATCATGCAATGGAACATGTTTATGTTTAAAAACAAGTGGCCATTCTATTATGCCATTATTACAAAATATATATATCTTCACGCTATGAATGCTTCGAAAATTCCATGTACATTAATCACACATAACTTTCATCTCTTTCAAAGTTGTTACTCGAGGCCATTGATCAAATGCCATGTACATTAACAAAATGATAAAATAATGTGCAGGACATACATAATGTGCAGGATATAGTCATAACCATTAGTTTGAATAAACGTTATAATACTCGAATACTTTTAGGTTTCATGTGTATCCCATGTATTCGTTAGATGAAAGACATCATGCCAAAAAATAATTTTATTTATGTAGACCACACTGGTGCATCATTTAAGTGCATCAACTTCGTGCATCCTTTAAACGTTTGTTAGGTTGTTATGTGGGTAAGGTGATTTTGTATTCCACCAAGTTGGATCAATTGCTTAGCTATGCTGGGTACTTAAATGTGTATTATACCTATGTTCCATCTTTTTTAATACAATTTGACATTGTTAATATAACATTGTATATGCAATTGGATCGTGGTAAAAAGCAATTAAAATGTACAGTTTTTTCATTACCTAATTGATTGTAATTGTGCATTGTTCTCAAATTTATAACTGATATCTCCATACAATCGTAAAATATATAAAAAATTGGGAACATTGCACATAGAAACATTCTTCGCCACACATGTATAATCACACTTAAAAGACTGAACCATGAATATCTCAAGAGCCTTGATATGAAATATTTTTTATACCATGAAAGTTACAATACAAAAATATAAGGCCTAGATCTATGGCATGTCAATGTGCATGTATCAAAAACATATTTGATGTACATGTGCAAAAAAAAGTACATCTGTCCTAGACCACACCCCTATACTCTAACTCTGGATTGTACATAAAAATACATATTTGTCGTGGCCTAACACATCAAAATTCTAACTTTCTCTTGTTTTTCCTAGACCCTGATGTTCTTCGGCTCTATCTACAACCACTATGCATCTCTAGTGACTGCAAATCAATGACAATATTTCTTGATCAGGTAACTGAACTAGTACTGTCCATCAATAACAAAGTTTGAATATTTAAAATATGACTCAATTGTAAATAAAACAAAAACTCACTGCATCCGTTGGGAGCATAGGTGCCTATGGTGTTGAGGGTGTAGGTGCCTCTGCTGTGCTCATCCTTGCAATGAGCCTCATTTCCATGCTTCTTTGCGAATAAAAAAAAAATGTCAATTATCTCAAGAATTATCAACATGTACATGAATGATAAACTACTAATAAATTATGTAAAAAATGAACATCTCACCGAAAAAACCATTTCTAGGACATGAGGCTGGTGCTTTTCAGTAGTAAGAGGAGTTGTTGGTTGAAAATCAACCTCATTTGCATTGGAACTAATGGACCAGGGTGTGGCTACATCCACCAAATGATTAAATAGTTAGACATCGTGCATGTCCAGAAACAATACAAATGAAATGTACAATTACAAATATTCAAGTAGATGTACCTCACTGTGAATTATCCCTATTGTAGATTCAGCATTGACATTGGCATCAACAATCCCACTAAGGTCTGGCACGGATGAATCTACATCCTGATGCTGTAAACATGCGAAAATAACATTAAGAAAAACCACTTGTGAAGTGAAGACATAGCTAACCAACAACTGCCATTGGAAGTGTGTGCATTACCGTGGGATGAGTAGGTTGATCCTCATGCACACCCACTCTGTTCAAGGAAGAGGGACCTCATTTGTTGTAAACAAACCCCTTATCTATGTTTGGACTATGGGGAGATCCAAACCAAAAAAGTGGTGCAGGGATCTGCGATGACGTCTGCATTCATAAAGTGTTACCATAGTTAGACATGGATTTGAATGGATAGAATAATATGTACTGAAAAAATAACATGTTGTATTATACTTACCCCTTCCTGGGACATATCTCCACCATGGGAGTGACCGCTTCCATCAATTTCTTGCCCCTCTTCAGATGCCTCTAGCATCTGCAAGTTTAAAAATTATATTTACATTAGCGATCTATAAAGTAGTGTACAGTAAGAAATTTAAATAATTCGAACAAGATTCAATCATAACCCATGTACTTACATTCTTCAAGTACTCGTAAATTCCACCTTGGACTATGTTGTTGATATCAATGTCTCCAACATAACGTTCTAAGTGGGGTTCCTGCAACTTCAAAAATTGTAAATATTAGACATTTTAATAAATTAATCAAGACTAACACATGCATTAACAAAATTATATGTAATAACAAAATGAAATGTGTTTAAATATTACCTCAATTGTTGTTCTTTGGGCCTCTGGTACAACCACACCGGGTGCAGTACCACCCCCGTGAGAGGCATAAATCTCCTGCAAGAGTAAATATTGCATATATATTATGAATCTTTTAATATGTTAGATATAGTATGGAACAATTAAAAATTGAACAATAACAGAGTTTTTAAACAATTTCTTTACCTAATGACCAGTCATTGTAGTGGTACCATGTCTTGGTCTAGGACCATAACAGGGTACCCCACACGATGTGCAGATGTGTGGCTCGCTCTAAGGCACATGGGATGTCAGTCTATCCCCACCAACATATGTCCCTCCACCACCAGAAGCTGGTGGTTGTACACCAGCAGAGGAAGAGGGCACTCTCTAGTCAATAGTGGTCGTGTGTCGAGAGACCATCTCAGCTAGAGTAAAAAATGCATCCTATGTCTGGGCAACCATGTCATGTGCAGGAGGGACGTTTTCCCTCGGTAGCTGAGCACGGGGTGCAAGTATCTGTGGATTGGCATCTCTATGCCTAGCATGGGGTCGATGTTGGGGCATTCCCCTACCAACTCCCTAGAAGCCCAAAATGTCAAAATAGTTGACATGTTTCCCCATCACAAACTCTGCATACAATTTTTGGAGGAAGTACATCGGCACTTCCCTATTGTTGTTAGGGGGGATGTCAAAAACCATGTACCACTTATCCATCCAATTGTCTCTGGTGGGTGGATAAGTGCACCACTCAATAGAAATATGTGGCATGTTGATCTCTGGAATGTCATCAGTCTGAGGCAGTCTAAACAATGAATAGATGGCTTGTTTTGCTATTTTCAGCTTTTTTACCTCATTGTAACTCAACCCATCAGCATATTGTTTCCTTTTCCTCTCCTTGTAAGATGTGATGCATATACAACGCATCATTCGATCTTGGGATCGTATCAACGATAGACAATAATGAATCTGACAAGGAGCGACGGATCTCATCTCCACCCCTCCAAGCTGAACCAATCTCTCTCAAATGGCCTATAAACCTCAGTATCTCCGCATTGTTATGATCCATAGTAGCCACTGCAATCATAAATACAAATAAAATATCATTAGAAATATAAACAAATGATATAATGACATATCTAAGAACTGAAAACTATATAACTATTGACATATAAACTAAATCTATCATGTAAATTTAAAAATTGATCTTGAATTTTACAGTAAAGGGGGTTAATTTTAAAACTTGATCTTGGATTAGGATGTTAGTTTTACTATCTTTAATTAAAGGGGGTTATTGTTCAATAATAATTTTAGTTAATTGAATTGGGAAACTAATATTTAAACGAAAAGGGCTATAGTTAGGGATAATTAATGAGATTGGTAGTTATTTCATGTTTTAATTATTGTTAATGAGGGGAATTGTAATATGGATGAGACTAGTAGTTAGTCTCTATTCTAGTTATGGATCATGTTGTCAGAGTGTTAGTCTATTCATAAGCTATTTATTGTTAATGAGAGTGGCTATTGTTGAATGAAGTTGGTAATCAATTTCTAAGACATTTATTAATAATGAAGATTATTATCATTTTGATGAGGGTGATATTCAATGGCTATGGTAGCTATTGTTAATGAGGGTGACTATATTTCTATGAGGAAGACAAGTTAATTTCTTTAGATGAGGCCACTTGTCAATTCATACATCAATAATTGTTATCATAGATACAATGGGATGGTTTGGATCATATCACAACCAACTATATAAAATACACAACTTAAAGACTCAACATTAGAGTGTACAAAATGTCAAAAAAAAATAAAACATGACAAGGAAAAAATTCCAATATATTCATTTGTTTTTTGAGTTAATTGGGGTTTTGGTTTCCATTGGGCATGGGAATTTTGGGTATGAATTTTGTTAAATAATCAAAATTATTTAATTTTTATCAATAAATTGGGGAAATGGTTTCAATTGGCGAATTACATTGGGGTTCTTGTTTCCATTGGGAAATTCCATTGGGTTTTTGTTTCAATTGGCCAATTCCATAGGGTTTTTGTATCAATTGCCCATAATTTAATTTAATATGGTATAATTTTTCAATCTAGGGAAAATAAATTGATGAAGAAAAAGAAATGAGGAAAATACCTCACAAGGGGGAGGTTTATCCAAAGATGGAAATGGAGGGCTTTGGCACACCTAAAATCACATTTGCACAGTCGATATTTGGTCCTCGTTGGTCCAATAGCCGTGCGGTGAGGAGAAAAAGACGGCCTCGACCAATTTAAAAAAAAAACAATCTTTCCAAATCACACCTCCGTTTTAGTGAGAGAAATCGTGCACATGATTTTGCTCACTAAAATGGAGGCACGATTTGTCTTACTATCCTAGTTGGCATGCATTTTTCCAGCCTTAGGACTAGGCTTCGTAGGTTCAGGATTGCTTGGGATGATTTCTTTTTTTTGGATTAAGAGTGATTGACTTCACTCCACCATTGCATCTAAAAGGTCCCTCAACTTCTTGCACACCCTTAAATTTGTACTTATTTGGACTAAACTATGGCATGGTTAGACTAGACACATGCATTAATGACATGTGAGCATTTCCATACTCAAACATTACCGACAATAACAATTCGAGCATCAAAAACCATACCTATAGATTAAGTAATGTATTGCACGGGGCCAACATTGAAATTTTTTAAATTTCTACTTGCTTGGACTGAAATATTGCACGATTAGACAAGACAGATGCATTGACTTTCTGAGAGGGTTTCCATACTCAAACATGATTGAAAATAACAATTCAAGAATTCAGAATTTTGAAGAGCCACAAACCGACAGACCGCCACACTTTCTGACAAATACTAGATTATTAAAATATGAAGAGCAATTTTAATCTTCCAACAAAGCACATCTAAGTTATGAAGAGGAAGCGCAGTTTTTATTTTTGTTAGTCTATAAATCATAAATTATGAATTATGTTTTGTATAAGCAAAGGGTCAGTTAGTAATTAATGACTGACTTAGTTAGAAATAGTATAAATACTAGCATTGTAATCGTGTTTAGACATAGCAATACACATGGAGACACACTGTAAGAACTTAGTTGATGAAATCTCTTCCATTGAAGTAGGACCTACATTAGATTAAGAGAAAAAAATTACATCTCCTTTCTACATCACTATTAGTGTAAATGTAAAATTATTGCAGAATCGTATGATGGATTAGGAGCCTCTCACAACTTGATATCAAAAGTTATTGTTGAAAAACTTGGGTTCGAGGTCACCAAACCTTACCATGATATGTATAGATTTGACTATAAACAAGTAAAATGTACGTGGATGATTAAGTATATGGCAGTAACCTTAGCC
>LPNX011036939.1:461658-472196 GCA_001517045.1 Pseudotsuga menziesii | reverse complement strand
AATAGTCTCCAATGTCCTGCGGTTGTATAGCACTTGAGCAGGGTCTTCTGCAAGGGGTAGACGAATTGGATCATAAGCAAACTCTTGCACCAACATATCAACGAACTCTTCCGGGATTCTATTACTCTCCGAACCCATTTTGGCAATTGGATGTGAAATATTTGTTCGTTGTTTTCTCTCTTAAAATCTTGTTTTAAATATACACAATGCATATACCCTATACAATACATAGTTGCTGGGTTAAGGACGTCGGCTTGACAAACAACAAAATTTGTGTTGTTTTTTTTTCAGGAGGAAAAAAGCGTGACCTTGATATTCTTATTAAAAAGAATCAAAGAGCATTGTAATATACCCGCCCAAAATGGGTTACATCACTGAAACTGTTACAGAAAAAAGTCCTTTCAAAAGGAGAAAGACCATCTAGACTCTGCCAGGGGGTTGGCGACAATAGAAAGTGTTCCCATTAGAATTTTTTCTCATCATATGAGATCTAGTACAGTCGGCCCAATCTATCGTGAACCAATAGGGACAGATCTGCATATCAAAAGAGCTTCACAATTGGAGCAAATACAAAAGATACTGCTCCTTTCTGTAACCGTAACTCAAAAAAACTGAAATGAGTTACTACTAACCAATTTATCATCAAAATATTCCGAAAAACAGCAATAACCAGGAACTAGTGAGAGAGCTGTTTTTGATAAACTATCTGCCTTCCGGTTGTGTTCACGATAGATGTGGCAAAATGTAAGATCTTGGAAGCTTGTGATAAGCTTTTTTGTATCCCGACACCAGTGAAATAGGTCTGGCGGGGTGAGTATATTGACTCCTTTGGCCCAATTTATGATGATTTGTGAATCACCATATATTTTGACCAATGGAATTCTCATCATTTGGGAAGATTTCAAGAGGGCCCAAAGATCCAAAAGTTCAGCCTTCGTATTGGTGCCACATCCTATCCCTATTGCAAAATCGAGATGGTGATTCTCCTTTAGGAATAGACAGAAACCAACTCCCGCAGAAGAAGTAATTGAAGCACCATCAAAAAAGCCGCAAGGAAAAATCATTACAGGAGCTTGCCCAATCTTTCTTATTTTCTTGCTTTTTCTCTCCTTTATAAATGGTCGCGCTGGAGACAATTTAAGAGCATTCAAAAACTGATGGAAAATACCAAGAAGAGATATACTTTTATCTTCAAAGATGGCTTTGTTACGCGACTTCCAGATAACCGAGCACAAATTATGTGGTATATATCTATAATCAGAACCACTTGGATGTTTAGTAATCCAAGAATCCAAGAACTCAGCAATAGAGGTAGTAATAGGAGGAAAATTAATCTGAAGAAGATCACATATAAGTTCTCTGATGCTGTTCCATATCGGGCAACGAGTGAAAAGATGGTGTACAGACTCCTCATCCTTCAAACATAAAATGCATAATTTGTGTTGTTACAATAAGCGAGCAGTCAATCCAAAAGATCTGGGCAAATAGGAGCCACACAACGTAAGGACCACATATTCTTAAACAATGATCCCTAAGAAGGAAACACAAGGCAACAACATAATGGTTAAATGATGATCCTCAAAGAACGCAAAACTAGACAACATTTGTTGTAACGCAAGTACAATTAAGGTCCTCAATGGGATAACTATTATGCAATTTATTAGGGTGAAGTAATGGTTATGGATAAGGTTCAAGTGCATCTATATGCCACCCAACCAAGGGTTGTTTTTAGGGCCTCTAACCTTATTGAATTCTCCAAATCTTGGTAGGTCATCTTCTTGGATATTAAGCAAACTTAGACATATATCATTTCACAGCAACTCCTGTAAAGGTGCATTGAAATAAGTGAAGTATAATGGTGCATTGAAATAAGTGAAGTATAATGGAATCATCGTTCATACATAGGTAGGTTGCACTTAAGAAATGCAAGTAAGCTAAAGTTAATAGCAAAGTGTTAAGTGCTTATCAAGTAAGAATATTGAAGTAAGTTTTCTCGAATGTGGTTTCTAATATCCTTCCTACCTGACATGTTAGTGGCATATATTCTAACTTCGATTTCTTTATGGATATTGTGAATTCTTCTATATATGGGGAATATGTGTCCATCTTGAGTCACTTCAAAAGTCAGTTCAAAGGTTCCTAGTTCTTAACACTCTATCTTTTATTGTTATTTAAGCATGTTTATGCACATTTTTTTATATGGTTTTCTTATGGAACTCTAATGTTTTGTTTTATTTGTGACCATCCGAATCATGGTTACCGATAAAACAATTTTTTTTAGACCCGCGCAAGAGAGATTCACAAGGATACTACCCACCTCAGGTCGCGATTACTCACTTATACTCCCCTACACTCTACACACTTTGACACATCAAAATATGGTTAGAGTTAAAAAGGAAACACATTTGAAAAGATATTAGCACTGACCAATTTGAATTTCCCACCGTAACATCGCCGACATAGATCACTTCTTCCAACTAAGTAACCTACTGACTCTGATAACAAACATAAAATGGTTTGTTGTCTCAAACATTATTTCACACAATACTCTAGACAATACATGATTGCTGGGTGAAGGACGTGCCCAAATGAAGATCCATAGAAGGGGAAATTAAAGCAAAAAAACTCCCTAGAGGGGGTGCCCAAATGAAGATCCTCTCCCTGAACCGCAGGGGTTTAGAAAGTCCCTCTAAAAAACTTTCTCTAAAGAGGCTAGTGCAACTGCATAACCTTGATATTTTGCTTCTCCAAGAAACCATAGGGCAGGAAGAAGTAATTGGAACGTTTCTAATAAATACTTTCATCCACATTGAATTTATATCCCAGGATGCAAGAGGATACTCAAGAGGGATTGCTTTGGTGGGAACACAAGGACAACAAATCTTTGGAACTCTTGGGGATTTGAGTCAAGTCTTGGCCTAGAAATCTTCTCAACATATCTAAACATTTCTCTCACTTTTCTGAACATTTACATGCCTTAGGAAAACCCACTAGCATTCTAGAACTCTCTGCTACAAATATCTTTCACAAAATCTGAGAAAGTCATTCTAGGAGGGAATTTAAATTTCACCTTGGGGACACAAGAAATTTGGGGGTCGAGAGATAGAATTGGCCCTGTAGCGAATATTTTTGAACAAAAGTTAAGAGAGGGTTCCCTCATAATTGATTTAGCTCTCGCCAAGCTAAAACCTACTTGGACAAACAAAAGAACAAGGGAAAGCAAAATTGCAAAAAGGATTGACACATTTATAATTGTGGAGAATCTAATCAAGAAGAATTCCATAATTAGAGAATGGCTTGGATTGGGGGATTCATACCACTACCCAATATACCTAGAAGTACTTGGTGATGAATGCAAGCGAGCCAACTACTTCAAATTTTGTGCAACCCTGCTAAAAGAGGAATAGCTCTTACAACTTATAAAAGCTAATTGGAAACGAAGGAAGCGAGTTTGAGGCTACCCTTTTTTTGCCAAAATATCGCACAAACTAAGAATAAAGTTTTTTGACAAAATCTCGCACAAACTAAGAAGAAAGTAAAATTTTGGGCTGCTAGGAAGAGGGAAAAAGATGAATAGGAATTAAAAGAGATTTAGTTTTAAATTCCTCAAGCCCGGGATAGAGCTGGGGGAGGATACCATACCCTTAACATCCATCAACTTTCATGGATATTTTGAGACACTTACACAATGAATCTTGCGGTCAATTAAAAACAAGAAATGTAGGAAATTGAATGACCTTTCCAAATATATAGTTTTTTTCTATTGAAAATGTTGTTAACTATATAAAGTTAGATATTTTTTAACGAGCACTTTTTATTTTTGGGACAAATTATAAGGTATATGTTTTTGTGGGTGCAGCGTTTGAGTGTCTAAATGATGGAATAAACTGACGAAAACCGGTATAAATATAGAGAACATATAGGACTAGTGCACGACTAATTTTCCAATAATAAAAATAATATTTTTAAATTTGTTTTTAATTATCTAAGAGATCAAACCTCAAAAATGGTACATTAATTGTGGGTGCAGCGTTTGAACGTCTTAATGCAATTATTTCAAAGTAGGTTTTTTATAGCATGTAGAGGTTGGTGTTCTTTAGTGCACCATAGAATTGTTTTTTAAATGGTTGAGAAACGAAAGAGATATGGACAAAACACTAACAGTGTGTTTCTTGAGTTGAGGAGTGATGACAGAAGATAAATAAGAAAAAAATAGAAAAAATTATGTATTCTTCTTAAAATTTACATATTTAGAATATGCAAAAAAAACCATATCTGTTTCTAAAATCTCATAAAAAATGGTGTTCAACATAATCAAATGAACTGCTAAACACAAGCATGTTGGAAATTTGGATATAATGTTGAATTAGCCATGGTTTATCATACTCCAAGGCATAGGCATGTTGAATCTGAAGCACAGTACAAAGCAGACACATAGGGATAGGAATTCCAGGAAATCATGGGTGGAGGCTCGGCCCTGTGATTTGGTGGGAATTTTTTTTTGAATTTAACCAATACATGAGCACGCTTTAGTAAAACCACACGCATGCGCTATTTAGTAAAGAAAAATGCATGCACGATTTATAAAATCTAAACGCATGCGCATTGTATTTAACATCATTATCATGAACGCCATCGTCATCATCATCATCACCTTCATCATCATCATCGTCACCATCCTCATCCTCATCATCACCATGATCATTGGTCATTGCTCATCCTCATCATCACCATGATCACTGGTCATTGATCATCATCACCATCACCATGATCATTGGTCATCGATCATCATCACCATCACCATGATCATTGATCATCGATCATCATCACCATCCTCATCCTCATCATCACCATGATCATTGATCATCGATCATCATCACCATCCTCAACCTCATCATCAGCATCACCTTCCTCCTCCTCCTCATCATCATCATGGACATCATCATCACCATCATCGTCATCATGATCAACATCATCATCACCATTGTCATCATCATCATCATCTTCATCATCGTCATCATCATCCTCATCCTCATCATCATCATCATCATCATCATCAACATGATCATCATCATCGCCATCAACATCATGAACATAATCATCACCATCGTCGTCATCATCATCAACATGATCATCATCATCATCATCATCATCCTCATCATCATCATCACCTTCATCATTATCATCATCATTACCATCCTCATCCTCATCATCACCATGATCATTGATCATCAATCATCATCACCATCCTCATCCTCATCATCACCATGATCATTGGTCATCGATAATCATCACCATCTGTTGTAATGGATAATTCACCTAATAACCTAGGTCTGGGGGTTACCAACATACTCTAATCACTTGCAGACAATTCAACTTATGAAAGTACAAAACAGGAAACACGAAATTAGCATGACTTACTTGTATTAAGCGAAGGTTGATCCAAGCTATCTTCTTCCTCCTTTGTTCTTCTTCCCAAGTCTCCAGGATAGTTCCTCCTTCACCTGTTAACAAATATTCTTCCAAATACAGTATGATTCATATATAAAGATGCAGGTTAGGCAAATCATATATTATAATGAAATGTAAACATTTACCAATCCACAACACATGAAACACAATATGGAATAAGTTCTCTGCTTTATTAACAATAATAGAGGGAGTTTATGTTACAATCCAATGTCTGAGCAAGGGACTCCTCTGTCACCAAAGGATTCTGAGTTTCTCTGCTCCAAAGATACTGTGGACAATCCACCAGCATAACTTTGCTCTCCAAGTATTCCTCCCCAACACCCTCCCCAAGGCCTCTATTTATATGAAGGAAATGAGGCAGTTCTCGAAGGTTAGGGAGGTTATAGCAGTTAATGGTATTAAGGTAAATGAGTAAACAAATCTCCCATTAACTCATGTTTTTAAATATTAATTTTGAGGAAGGAATACGCGGGTCTGTAGTAAGACAACCCGCGTATGATATGCGACTCTATACAAGGGCAACCCGCGCATACAAGTATGCGCGACCTTCTAAACATGAGACCCGCGCATGATGCGCGACATGCTAATAGAGATAGTCACGTATGCAACTCAAAATCATAAAATGGCAAAGTAATCAGCTGGGCATATAGGCAATGTATTTCCTGATGAGCCAATGTATAGTGGAAATGGGCAAACCTCTATCCATAAGTGTCCTTTTGTGTGCCAACATGAGGGATATCAGCACTCGGATGGAGAGGTGCCATTCAGCTGTATAACAGATGCCCCCTAATGTGTGAGGTTAGAGGGGAATGATGGCCAAAATACATTATAATATATAACTCTGGAGAAACTCAGAAGTCCAGTGGAGCAGAAGGAGTACCTGAAACTAATACATAATAATGTCATATACAAAGCTATATCTGAGGATGTTATGTTCAATTTACTAGAACACTATCTCCTTTACAATATGAAAATACATCATATAATACGGGTAAAACCACATATGTACAAGGGTGGATCAAAGCCACAATACAATAATGATGAGTCTTCAAAAAAAATTTGGAAGCTAGAGATAGAAACTAGACATAGTCTTGCGCAACTTAGTTCATAAGTGAAGAACTAAGGTCTTCATACAGGATCCCAAAGAACCAAGTACAATCCAAGCCATGTGAATAAGGGTAAGCTAAATTCGAACATGGAGAGGATTCAACAGGTTGTCAACCAATAGATGATAATTGACAACTGAAGCAAAGGAATTCACCAATGATGAAAGTGAATCCAGAGGTACTACTGTCAAACTCTAGGTCTTCATACATCAGGAAGTACTGAAACTGAACCATACTATGATAGGGAAGGAAATAGATCCTCCAACGGATCACAAGAGTGACTAGGAACTGGGCAAAAGAAGGTAGACACAAGTAAAAGGATAACAGATATAACAGTGATTGGATCAGGCTATAGGACAGATAGTGGGAAGAATCCTTGAACAGTGAGCACGACACAGAGATGACCCAAGGAAGCGTATAACAGATAGGACAACTAGACTTATCTGTCATGTAGGAGACATGATCAGATTCCCCAGGTATAATAGACAAGAGGAGGAGTCAGAAAATTCGAAGTGATAGCTGGACACAGATGTACACTGAAACATGGATATCGGAAAGCAAAGAGTGCTATGTTCAAGGATGACATGCTGCCATTACTGAAAACAAGAGAAAACTTCTTCCTTTCCTTCCCTGTTAAATTTTAACGAGTCCAGGAAAGCCAACTCGGTTCCCTCTTCATTTTTTAACAAGCTTGAAGAGATGGAAAAATAATGCTTGATACATTGATCCGTGGATTTAACGAGCCCGAAATAGTACATGCTCTCTTGGTGCTTTCATGTTTAGAGAGTCTGAAAACGCCAAAGAAGACTCCGGGGGGGTCCTTTTTCGTCCAATTTAGTCTCTTAAGGCCGAAAAAGTATAAAACAAACCTCAAAAGAACTCTCTTAACTTCCGAAGAAGAAAAGGTGAACCTTTTTTGTACTTAGTCGGGGAGGTCCGAAAAAGGTTAAATTACCACCTACCCAACGCTCCTTCCATAACAGCATAAATAGCTTGAGTTTTACGAGTGTGAAGGAAAGCAATATCACTCGGAAAGATCCATTTGGTTACGAGAAATGGGGCTTACAACAATAAACTCGTTGCTTTGTTCTTTAGTGTTTAACGAGCATGACAAAGACACAAATTACACAGAATCTTTTTCATGTTTGGGTCCAGAGCACGAAAAAGAAAAAGTAAGCTCAAACTGGGTGTTCCTTTTCCGTAAATTTAGTCCCTCAGGTCCAGAAAAGTGATAAACCTATACCTGAGAATACTCTTATCAATTCTGAAGAAAAGAGAGTGATCCTTTCTCGTACTATTCCGCATGGGCTGAGAAAGAGATAACCTACCACCATGCGAATTCCCGTTCACATATTCTTAACGAGCTTGAACGGACGAGATAACTCGGCAGTCAAGTCTATTTTTTAAGGAGTCAGACCTGGGCCTAAAGAAACTCCATAAGGTGGGGATTCCTATATCGGGATAGCTTGTAAAGAGAGATTCATATGAAGCTCTATTTGGCGTGAAAAATAGCTATGAGGAAACCCCTGGGCCTGAAACAGTGACGGAAATGAGTATCAAAGGGTAGCAATGGCATATAAGGATGATACTCATGAAATAGGGATCCTAGCCACGGAAGAACAATAGTAGAGACAAGGGACTAATGGCTTAGAATACCATAGTCCGTGGCAAAATGTTATATACTAAGGTTAATGTGGATGATAAGTTGCCAACATATGTTGGAAAGAGCAAAAACCACCCTATAGAAGCATCAACACTTTGAAATAATAGGTAAACCTGTTCCAAGGCACAAAAGTGATGATATAAGTCAATTAGCATTTCAAACTATAGAAAAAGACCTACTTTAAAAAAATTTATTTCTATTAATTGTTTGAAAATTGAAACATTTCATACCATTTCACTTTTTGAGCCAAAGGGAGCATTTTACCCTCTATCTTTGATCGCTCGTTGTGGACAATTGGACCGGTGAAATTCAGATCCGTCAGTTGCAGGTAAATCTACACCCAGTGCTCTTTAATTTCATCCAAACAAATTTTTAATTTGAAAGTTAATTCGATTTAATTCATCAATTTAAAAAATGGCAGAGGGCATACGTGGGTTACCACGCATAAGAGTCGCGCATACGCGGTTGATGCGCGGGTTACTGTATAGAGAAGTCACGTATGATGCGCGATCTGTCCCAATGGACAGTCGTGCATACTGCGCTATGAACAAAAGCATGAAAAAGAGTTCAAATTTTTAAATTTTTTTGATGAATTACTGAATTAAACTATGTGGTTTTTGTCAGGACATCATGGTGCTGGAGTGGAGGGAACGATAACACGAGATAATGGACCAAGTGGCATTCCGAAGCCCGCCTACCATTCAAGGTTTATGGAATAGTGGGCTGTATAAGTTCTTTTGCACATCACCAATGCGGGCCAATGTCCGCATACTAGAGTTCTTGGTTAACTATTGGGATCATGACCTTGGGATGTTTAACATTGAGGGTGAGACTTTGGAGTTTACCACTCAGGATCTCTATTTTATTACCGGATTATCACATCGGGGAGCCCCGGTGAACCTGGAGGGCACTGGCAGGAGTGGTGACCCCCTGAGTGTTCATAATTATGTGGATGTATTCTGTAGGACGGGAACCCAGAAAAAGGGCAGCAGCATTCTCATCTCAGATATACAGGACTTCACACTACAGGTACTAGCTAGTACGATTGTCAGACTTGCAGGGTCATCAGGACTACACTTGGCCACGAGGACTCAGATGAGAGTGGCAGTGGATTGCTTTAGAGGTACCCTATATGACTGGTGCTCGGGAATTGCCCCCATCATGAGGAGGCAATTGTCCAATTGTAGGAGAGGAAGACGCAAGAACTTCGGATATGCAAGTATCTTGGTTGCGTTCTTCTTCGAGAGGGTTCCAGCCATGAGCCCTGCGATACCCTTAGAGATCAGACATCCACGTCAGCCGAGGATGAGCAGGTGGGGTGACATCTTCCTCCATCACGGAGGAGGTGACATAGTACAGAGTATGTATGATGACGATTTCTATACCTGGTGGGAACAGTAGGTGCCAGCATTGGAGCAGTTTCCATATGCCGGATTAGATTTCCGAGGTGATCCAGATCTAGTCCTCCCTCCAGGAGGAGCATGGGGAGATATGGGTAAGTCTTTTTAATTTTTATCATTATTAATTTTTTATGAATTTTCCAATGATATAATATATATACATTTGTACAAGTCTAATCCTAACTCATATGTCAAAATGCAGATATTGGACCGGTCCGCCCCGCAGGGCACCCACGCACCTTTGTACGTCCTGTAGCAGGAGGATATCCTTGGCTGATCCAGGTACTCGAGGCAAAGCTGACTAGGCTTACCGAGCGAGTACCCACCATACGCATAGAGCATCTCCCTGCAGCCATGCAGGAGTTTGTAGTAGGAGTTCCACCGGCGTGGCTACGTCTTTTCAGACGGGTAGCTAGGGCAGTATTGGTGTATAGAGAGGCGGTGGAGGCTACCGAGGCCGAGGAGGCTGAGGAAGCCAGGAGGCACAGACATCACGAGGACCAGCTAGGTCCTAGCGGCCATGGGGGCCAAGCATAGATTTAGGACATTTTGATGGATGATGATCCACACTTTGTATATATTTGTATATTTTGGGATCTATGGATCAGACTTGACCTATCCGATGTATGAACAGATATTTACATATATATATATATGAGTTTTTGGTTGTCAGTTTATTTACAAATGTTTTTTACATGTGTGCTGTATATTTTATGAATTATGTGTGAGATGCCAATCTAAAATGTAATTCGCATATGCATCAGATAATGAATTTTGGCTCCTTGGAATATGATTAAAAATAATTACTTCAAAATGCCTTTCCAATGAACGAATTCTCATGTACTGACGTAACAATGTAGAGTTTCGTACCTGATAAGCTCGGTTGAGCTGGGAAAA
>LPNX011036939.1:447365-460397 GCA_001517045.1 Pseudotsuga menziesii | reverse complement strand
ATATAAAGTCCCTAGAATAGTCTGGCGGGCGCAATAAAGGAGCCGACAACAAGGCTTTTTTCAATGCCTCGAACGCGAGTTGTGCAGCTTCATCCCATACAAATGCAGTGTCCTGCTTGAGCAGGCGCATGAAACCTTTCGTGATCTTGGCATAATTAACTATGAAACGTCGAAGGAAGTTAAACTTTCCTTGTAGACTCTAAAGTTTCCTGAGTGTGCGAGGAGGAGGAAGATTTACAATGGCCTCAACTTTTAGGGGATCCACCTGAATGCCCCTGCTTGAAACAATGAATCCTAGTAGTCTCCCTAACTCGACGCAGAACACGCACTTGTGGGGATTCAAGCGAATTTTGTAGTATCGGCATCTCTCAAAAATCAACCTCAAATGATCAAGATGCTGGATCCTCTTGCGAGAATGTGCAAGTAGATCATCTAGGTAAGGCTCGAAAATGGCTTTTATATCGTGAAAAGCAAAGTTCATGGCTCTTTGAAAAGTTGCCCTTGCATTCTTCAATCCAAAGGGCATTTTTCTATAAGCGAATGTACCCCAAGGGAAAATAAAAGCAGTTTTATGTTGGTCTTCCGGTTTGATTTGGATTTGATTGTAGCCATAGAAACCGTCCATAAAAGAAAAGACTTCACTCCCCGCACATGCATCAATGATCTGATCAATGAATGGTGTGGGGTAATTGTCCTTGGGACAAGCTTTGTTAAGGTCTCGAAAGTCAGTACAGACGTGAATAGTACCTTGCTTTTTGTCAATAGGAACTGGGTTGGACACCCACTCAGTCAAAGCAATAGGATATATAAAACCAGCTTTCGTGAGCTTCTCAACCTCTGCCTTCATAGCCGCCGCTTTACGCGGGTTCACGGGGCGTAATTTCTGCCGAACTGGTTTGGCATCAGGGTAAGTACGGATCTCATGTTGGACAATAGATGGATCAATGGCTGGAATCTCCTCATATGACCAGGAAAAGATATCATGGAATTCCTTGAAAAGGGCAGTATATATAGCAATCTCCTCTGGAGAGCAGTTTGCTCCTATATAGATGTTTTCCATGACATTTGGGTTGACGGAAATGTTGATTGGTATAGTAGTGGAAATGTTTGCCATATTCCCCTCGGCAAACACCCCTTCCCTAGGCAAAGGGTTCACAGATACATCAACATCTCCATGCAGTCTCACATGGAACTCTTAGTTTTCGATCTTGCTTAGCTCTGGAAGGAAATAAGACCGGTGATGAAGATCCTCACATATCTTATCACGACTAGACATAGCTTCCAGAATGGCTTCATCGGAAGGTAAAATGGTTTCTAAGCAATCTATGGAAGGTAAAGAGTTCTCTGCCCATGCAGGCATATAGACTTCTTCTAGATCATCCGAGACTGAAAGAGGATCTGGAATAGGATCAGCAGTGGCTTGGGTAATAGCTTGATATGCCACTTCCACCGCTGATAAGGGCACTTCCGGTTCCTAGGGGGTTGGTAGAACCCAAGGATCAGTCCTATCCACCACCGAAGTGATGGAATTCCCCACACTAGTGGAACCGATATAGTTAACCGGGGCTGGGATGTCAAATATGCCCATCAAAGATGAACACAATCCAGCCCCCAATCTCTGAGCAGGCTTGGCCTGATCAACCAATGGTACATTGGAATCTTTAGACTCTAAATGGCCCTTTTGAGTAAAATCAAGTTGGTCAACAGTAACCAACTTGCCCTCATGTGGGAATACCATGACACGAAGAATAGCCGATGCAACAGCAGTCATTGCATAAGTCCAATTCCTCCCCAAAAGCAAATTATAGTCCAAGGGAGCATCAATCACTTCAACTTCAACAGAGACTGCTTTGCCTGCCAACTTAATTTCGAAAGCTGGCAAGATACCATGTGGACGGAAAGACCTTCCATCGAAAGCAGTAAGTAAAGTGGTTGATGGGACCAGCTCTGGGGATCCTAGAGCTTTCCAGCATGCCAGGGACATGACACAAGTAGAGGCTCCCTCATCCACAACAGCTTGTCCAATGGTCTTACCACCATGGACAACATCTATGGATAGGGCTACATGGTAAGGGAGGCAAATTTTGACATCAGACAAACAAAGCTTCGCCGTGAGACTCGAAGAGTCCATACTACCTAGAGCAGCTAAAAGGGCATCCCGCTGGGCGGGACAACTCTGAAGCACCTCCAAAGCAGACATTGCACATGGGGTTTGAGCTAGATCTTCAACCTTTGAGTAGTTTGAAGCAGCCCTATTGGGATTATGCAAAGTCTTCTTAAAGACACCTTTGGGTATCTTTGGCATTATTTCCAATGGTTTCTCTATAGTGAGCGGGTTCGAAGGTTCACCTACCACTTTACCCGTCTCAGGAGTCTCCTTCTCCTTCTCATATTTCTTGTTCCTGGTTTGCAACAAAGTAGAGGATCTGACCATGTTGATATAATTAGGGTCAGGAGCAGCTTGGCTGCCCCCTGCTATAGTAGAAGGTGACGCAGAATTCTGTCCTTGGGGAAATGGATCCTTGAGGATAGTCGTTGGTTGAGTTTTCAACAGCTTCTGAGCTTTTTCCATGAGGGGACAAAGGTGGGTCAAATGGTCTCCCTGGCACAACTTACAAGGAAACTTGAATTTCTTTTTATCTTTCTTTCCCCCATCAGCATTGTTTGCGGGTTTGGGCTTGTTTTGGTTTTGGTTTCCCTCTCCTTTTTTTCCCTTCTTCTTCTTACCGCCGGACTGTTGATTTCCCTTTTGAGAAGATTGAGCAAATCCATTTGCATTTTGGGAAGAGGGGGTAGCCTTTGCTTCCTCCGCTGTAGACTGTTTGACAGACAATTGTTGAATTTGTTTTGTCAAAGACTCTACAGTGGGAGAACTAACGGACCCAACCACACCATCGGCATGGAGTCCAGGCTTAGGTTTCTCGGCCTCATGAGAAGGCCTTGGTGCCTCAGGGATGATCTCGTATAAGATCCCAAACTGTGAATATATCAAGTCCAACTGCTGGTCCCTGAGTATGGCTTCTTCCTCACTAGTCACTCCTGATGTAGAAACATCCTTAGATATATAGGGCAATAAAGATTTAAGGAACCACTCTAATAAAAACTGAGGAGGGATGGTAGCTTTGATAAGGATATTTCGCCTCCGCCATTCTTGGATATGGTCCGAGATATGTGTAGCCTTGTTTTGTCTAAAGGTGGACAACAAGTCTGTTCCGAAATCGTATCGGACTGGAAGTTGAAAGTGGTTGAGAAAAGCACTCGCCAAATCCCAGAAACTACTAAAAGAAGCAGAAGGCAACTCAATGTACCATTTTGCTGCAGTGCCAGTAAGGGTCCTCTGGAATAGCCTCAGCCTCACTGAATCTTCATTCAATGAGTTGGAAGAACACCATAAGTGAAAAGTGGTGGCATGTGCCCCGGGATCTTCACCAGCTTTCCCTTCGAACTTAGGGATGTCCAAGGGTAGCTTGGTGGGAACAGGTGGCCATGTGGGGTCATGCTTCACAGGATCGTTCATCAATTTTGATAAGTCTGGCAAGTTCAAAGTTGCTAGAAAGGGAAGTTTTGGCCTAACCAATGTACTAGATGTACTAGCTTGGGTATTAGAGGGACTTGCCCCCACATTCCCATAAGTAAAAGTAGGGTTGCCCCATGACATCGGTATTGAAGTGGAAAGGTTGCTTTGGAACGGCTTCCATCCATAGGCCACCGGATTTTGGGTGGGGGGTGTAGTATAAGTAGGTCGGCCCATCCCCATAGAAGCTGGGGTCTGAAAGACTGGAGCTGGTATCCCTCCACTAAACAAAGAGAAAGGAGAGCTCGTATATGGGGTCGAAATAGGTGTTTGGAAGCTTTTCCCATAAGAGGTGTTGGCTCCAAACTGCACTCCTACATATTAAGGAAGTGGACCTATGTATGGATTGGATGGGGGTATGTGACCCCCATTCCAAGGGAATCCTTCGACAAAGGCCGAGGATCCCACTGGACCACTGTGGGTAGGGTAAGGGAAAGAAGAAGGTATTGTAGGTATACTGGGAATCCTAGTAGCCATATCACCAGAAATACTTCCAATGTTCGAGTAAACAGGTGGTTGGACCACCCTGCTTGCTGGAGTTAGGGGTGTAGAAGGTAAATTAGATATAGGGGCACTAGCTAGGGGAGGTAGTACCCCTTCAACCAGAAGGGTTGAGGTGAAAACAAATGAACTTTCTCCTTCAGAAGACATGCCTCTACCTACAGGTACACCTAGTACTGGTGAACTAAAGGATCTAACCTGCACGATCACTGGATCGTTCAAATCAGTCAAGGGAGGATTATAATGTCTTGCAAGTTCGTCAGCTTACAGCTCTTCTATCTCAACTGTGTCTAAATCAAAGCGGTTAGCTACTAACTCAGGTTCACCAAGAACCTCACTAGTTCCTACCGGTTCAAAAGAACCACCTGTGCTTAATCTCCTCCTTTGGGGTAAAGGTGAAGGTTCCAGTGGTGTGAGAGGAGGAAGGTTTCTCAACCTTCTTGACCTTCTATGCAGTTGGTCCTCCAGAATTAAGACTCAAACAAACCACACCTAAGGTCAGACTAATCACAAGCAAATCCACAGAGCATACACTAAAAAGATCCTAGAGTCTCAAGCAAGCAAAACAGGCTATAAAGATATACCTTCCAGAAGAAGGCCGATGAACAGTTACTTGGCATCCTTGAGGGGTTCTCAGGAACAAGCAGAGGAATCACCCAACCGCCCTCCTGCACTTTCCACAAGGGTTACCTTCCAAGTCCGTTCAAGGTCAACCAGAAATAACCTTCCGGTTTACCTATGTATGAGCCATAAAAGACAAGAGACTAAAGGCTACCTTGACAATACCTACTGTCTCGGGGGACAGTCGCAAGCCGACCTCGTACGCATGAGCAGGGTAGCTGAGCCTGAAATTCTTCCTAGACAGAATCCTCAGATGCGTAAAAGTCCTAGGTTACGTTTTGACAAGGATTCGGGGGGTTATCCCCTCTGTCCAAGCCTCCACGTGGCCTCGTGCTTAACTCCCGTTTGAGAGGAGCTTCCCAGATACAGCGGTAGAACCAAGGATTTACCTAATGAATGGCCCACTACGTTTGAGTTTATAGTTTGTGGGAAGTTTACACTCCCTAGCCCACAAACCTAGCCTAAGATAGTAGGTGGAAGGCCCTAGAAATAAAAACTTACTAATAGATTTTAAATTTAAGCGTTAATTTTAAGGGCTGTTCTTTACTCAAAGGAAGCGGTAGTGATGGACTGTATGGTGTTTTGACTCAGCAGAAAATAAATGAAATAAAGGTGCATCTAAAGCAATCTAACACTATAAAATAAACTTCTTTTCATTTTTTTCAAATATGTTGATGAACTAACAGCACTAAATAAGAGAAACTAAGCCTATATGTTTTTGTATTTTTCTGAGATAAAAATTCTTTAAACTGAAAATCAAACACTACTTTATGCAAAAATTACAATGCAAAAGATAACTATGTTTTGTTTTTCATTTTAAAAAATGCTCAAAAAAATACTGTGCATGGGTAAATGCAAAGCTTGAGTAAACTTGACACTTATAAACTGTAAAAAAGACACAAACTGAAACTAACAGGCATATAGGACCAAAAGCCAGCAAGAAAGCAGACTAGGACCTCAACTTGGGTGCAGACAATGATCAAGAAATCACTACAGACTTTTAAACAAGTAGGTGCAAGCCAATAACTGACCGAAATCAGACTGGACAAATAGATTCTAAGACCCTGATCACTGATCTAGACTCAGGCACTCACACCAACAACCCAAACAGGCCAGAAAGTTTCAAGATGCAGACAGTAAATAAAAACAAGTAAAAAGAACCCAAGGGCTTCGAAAAGCACTAATATGTGATCACCTGATATACTCAGACAACTATACAACACTCTTAAAGAAAGTCTTAACAGAAAATAGGACTTATAGAAGGCCAAAGAACAAGCAAACTTCAACACAAAAATCACAGTTTTCAGGAGCATATGCGATTGTGTAGTAGAGCAGGTCGCGAATGATACGCGACTATTCTATATGACAACCCGCGAATTCAACTCAGCATACGCGACTGTCTAGACAGACAACCCGCGCATGGGTATAAAAATTTCTCAGAAAACAGAGAAAAACCAAGACTTTCAAATGTTGTAAGTATGTAAGAAAGCAGGGCAAAAGATCACAAACAAGACTTCGAGCAATCACTAGTCAGGATAACAGAAAAAGACCTAAAGCAGACTTGGAAGTCCCCAGTGGAGTCACCAGTTCTATTGTAATGGATAATTCACCTAATAACCTAGGTTTGGGGGTTACCAACATACTCTAATCACTTGCAGACAATTCGACTTATGAAAGTACAAAATAGGAAATCGGAAAGTAGCAGGACTTACTTGTATTAAATGAAGGTTGATCCAAGCTATCTTCTTCCTCCTTTGTTCTTCCTCCCAAGTCTCCAGGATAGTTCCTCCTTCACCTGTTAACAAAGATTCTTCCAAATACAGTATGATTCATATATAAAGATGCAGGTTAGGCAAATCATATATTATAATGAAATGTAAACATTTACCAATCCACAACACATGAAACACAATATGGAAGAAGTTCTCTGCTTTATTAACAATAATAGAGGGAGTTTAGGTTACAATCCAATGTTTGAGCAAGGGACTCCTCTGTCACCAAAGGACTCTGAGTTTCTCTGCTCCAAAGATTCTGTAGACAATCCACCAGCATAACTTTGCTCTCCAAGTATTCCTCCCCAACACCCTCCCCAAGGCCTCTATTTATCTGAAGGAAATGAGGCAGTTCTCGAAGGTTAGGGAGGTTATAGCAGTTAATGGGATTAAGGTAAATGAGTAAACAAATCTCCCATTAACTCGTGATTTTAAATATTAATTTTGAGGAAGGAATACGCGCGTCTGTAGTAAGACAACCCGCGTATGATACGCGACTCTATACAAGGGCAACCCGCGCATACAAGTATGCGCAACCTGCTAAACATGAGACCCGCGCATGATGCGCGACATGCTAATAGAGATAGTCACGTATGCAACTCAAAATCATAAAATGGAAAAGTAATCAGCTGGGCATATAGGCAATGTATTTCCTGATGAGCCAATGTATAGTGGAAATGGGCAAACCTTTATCCATAAGTGTCCTTTTGTGTGCCAACATGAGGGATATCAGCACTCGGACAGAGAGGTGCCATTCAGCAATATAACACCATCCTCATCCTCATAATCACCATGATCATTGATCATCGATCATCCTCATCATCCTCATCCTCATCATCAGCATCACCTTCCTCATCATCATCATCATCATCATGAACATCATCGTCACCATCGTCGTCTTCATGATCAACATCATCATCACCATCGTCATCATCATCATCATTTTCATCATCATCATCAATTTCATCATCATCATCCCTCTTCCTCCTCCTCCTCCTCATCATCATCATCAACATGATCATCATCATCACCGTCAACATCATGAACATCATCATCACCATTGTTGTCATCATCATCAACATCAACATCATCATCGTCATCATCATCATCCTCATCATCATCATCACCTTCATCATCATCATCATCTCCATCCTCATCATCATCATCACCATGATCATTGGTCATCGATCATCATCACTATCCTCATCCTCATCATCACCATGATCATTGATCATCGATTATCATCACCATCCTAATGGTCATCATCACAATGATCATTGATCATCGATTGTCATCACCATTCTCATCCTCATCATCACCATGATCATTGATCATCGATCAGCATCACCATCCTCATCCTCATCATCAGCATCTCCTTCCTTCTCCTCATCATCATCATCACCCTCATCGTCATCATGATCAACATCATCATCACCATCATCATCATCATCATCATCATCATCTTCATCCTCCTCCTCCTCCTCCTCCTACTCCTCCTCCTCCTCCTCCTCCTCCTCATCATCATCATCATCAACATGATCATCATCATGACCATCAACATCATGAACATCATCATCACCATCATCGTCATCATCATCAAGATCATCATCATCATCATAATAATCATCATCATCCTCATCATCATCATCACCTTCATCATCATCATCATCGCCATCCTCATCCTCATCATCACCATGACCATTGACCATCGATCATCACCACCATCCTCATACCCATCATCACCATGATCATCGGTCATCGACCATTATCAGCATCCTCATCCTCATTATCAGAATGATCATTGATCATCGATCATCATCATCAACATCGCCATGATCATCATCATCATCAACAACATCAACATCATTATCAACATCATCAACATCACCATCAACATCATCATCACCAGTGTTGTCATCATCGTCATCATCATCCTCATCATCCTCATCATCATCATCATTACCTTCATCATCATCATTATCATCACCATCAACATCATGAACATCATCATCACCAGCGTTGCCATCATCATCATCATCAGCATCATTGTCATCATCCTAATGATCATCATCATCCTCCTCCTCCTCATCATCTTCATCATCATCACTACCATCAACATCATGAACATCATCATCACTGTCGTCATCATAATCATCATCATCAACATCATCCTCCTCATCAACAACATCAACAACATCATCGTCATGATCATCATCATCATTTCCATCATCATCACAATCATCACCATCCTCATCCTCCTTGTCATCATCATCATAAACATATTCTTCATCATCATCATCATCATCACCATCATCACCATCCTTATCCTCATCCTCATCCTCATCCTCGTCATCATCATCAACATCGATCATCATCACCATCCTCATCCTCATCATCAGCATCACCTTCCTCCTCATCATCATCATCATGAACATCTTCGTCACCATCGTCCTCATCATGTTCAACATCGTCATCACCATCATCATCATCACCATCATCTTCATCATCATCATCCCTCCTCCTCCTCCTCCTCCTCCTCCTCATCATCCCTCCTCCTCCTCCTCCTCCTCATCATCATCAACATGATCATCATCATCACCATCAACATCATGAACATCATCATAACCATCGTAATCATCATCATCAACATCAACATCATCATCGTCATCATCATCATCCTCATCATGATCATCACCTCCTTCATCATCATCATCACATCTATCATCATCATCATCACCATCCTCATCCTCATCATCATCATCACCTCTTTCATCATCATCATCACATCTGTCATCGTCATCATCACCATCCTCATCCTCATCATCACCATGATCGTTAGTCGTTGATCATCATCACCATCCTCATCCTCATCATCACCATGATCATTGATCATCGATCATCATCACCATCATCATCCTCATCATCACCGTGATCATTGATCATCGATCATCATCACCATCCTCATCCTCATCATTAGCATCACCTTCCTCATCATCATCATCATCATCATGAACATCATCATCACCATCATTGTCATCATGATCAACATCATCATCACCATCATCATCATCATCATCATCATCTTCATCATCATCATCCTCCTCCTCCTCCTCCTCCTCATCATCATCAACATGATGATCATCATCACCATCAACATCATGAACATCATCATCACCATCATTGTCATCATCATCGACATCATCATCATCATCATCATCATCATCATCATCACCTTCATCATCATCATCATCACCATTCTCATCCTCATCATCACCATAATCATTGATCATCGATCATCATCACCATCCTCATCCTCATCATCACCATGATCATTGATCATCGATCATCATCACCATCCTCATCCTCATCATCACCATGATCATCGATCATCGATCATCATCACCATCCTCATCCTCATCCTCATCATCACCATGATCATTTATCATCGATCATCATCATCAACATCGCCATGATGATGATCATCATCATCATCATCAACATCATTATCAACATCATCAACATGATCATCAACATCACGATCAACATCATCATCACCAGTGTTGTTTTCATCCTCATCATCATCATCATCATCCTTATCATCCTCATCATCATCATCGTCATTACCTTCATCATCATCATCATCAACATCAACATCGTGAACATCATCATCACCAGCGTCGTCATCATCGTCATCATCCTCATGATCATCATCATCCTCCTCCTCCTCATCATCATCACCATCAACATCATGAACATCATCATCACCGTCGTCGTCATCATCATCATCATCAAAATCATCCTCATCATCATCATCATCATCAACATCATCATCATGATCATCATCATCATCACCATCATCATCACCATCATCGTCACCATCGTCACCATCCTCATCCTCCTCGTCATCATCATCATAAACATCTTCATCATCATGATCATCATCGTCACCATCATCACCATCCTCATCCTCATCCTCATCCTCATCCTCATCCTCATCATCATCCTCATCCTCATCATCATCATCATCATCGATCATTACCGCCATCCTCATCCTCATCATCAGTATCACCTTCCTCATCATCATCATCATCATCATCATCATGAACATCATCGTCACCATCATTGTCGTCATGATCATAATCATCATCACCATCGTCATCATCATCATCATCTCCATCATCATCATCATTCCTCCTGCTCCTCCTCCTCCTCCTCCTTGTTGTAAAGGAAAGTATCCTATGGCTAGGGTTTAAGAGGCCATCAACGTACTGGGGTTGAAAGAGAGATGCACAATGTTCAGCAAGCATATAACAGCAAGTTTCAGAGATGAGAAAGATCCACACCTGATTAACTGAAGGCTAGTCCAAGCTTTCTCTTCAATCCTCTTCTTGCTCCTCTCGCTCCAAGAGACCTGCAAAACAAGTTATACCTTCCTCAAACCATTATGACCACATATAAGACAATGATAATCAAATAAACATAAACAAATTATCTGAATAACATCATCATATGATCAGAAATAGAGATTCAATCACACATTGAACAATGATTTGGGAAGAAGGAGGACATCACATCTTTATTAATCTTGAAAACAAGTACAAGTATACCTTCTCTTCAAGTCGGCACCTCACGAAACCTTGATCTAGATCTGTTGCTTCTCTGCTCCAAAGAACTCATCCTCCAAGCTCTGCAACACAAGGGGAAGACCTCTATGGCAAAGGTGTGGGCAAAGAGAGTCCCAATTCCTCCAGCATAACAATGCAGAAATTCCAAGTCCCCTCTCATGGACCTCCCTACCTCTATTTATATGGGTGAAATAAGGTAGTTTTGAAGGTTGGAGAAGTTACAGCAGTTAAGGAAATTAATTTAAATGAATCAACTAATCTCCAATTAACTCATGTTTTAATGTTTTAAATGCTAAGAGGCACATTCGTGGGTTTTCCTTAACGAAAAATCGCGAATGGAAAAAAAACACATTTTTAGGGTATTTCTGGGCATTTTCAGACTTTGGTGTCTTGAGGAAAGTTTTACCTAACTGAAATACCTTTCCAACGGCGCATAAATAAGGTCAAACGGAGTTACAGAACTCAAGATATGGGTCCTCCAATATAGGTGTTTTTTCAGTGACTTTCAATGACTTTCATGAAACAATGGGAAAGTGGTCACAGGCAGAGATAAAGGCAGAAATGTATTCCATAATAAGCCAAGCTATAGTATTCTAGGCAAACCTCAATCCATAAGTGTCCTTTTGCGTGCCGACATAAGGAAAGTCGGCACTCGGACGGAGAGGTGCCATTCTGGTGTATAAGAGATGCCCCCTAATGTGTGAGGTTAGAGGGGAAGATGATAGCCAAAATACATTATAAAGGAAAGAGCTAAGTATGGAGAGAGAGCAGAGAATCCAAGATCAAAAGGCTCGAGTGAAGATACCTGTAAGAGAGATAAATGTCAGAAAAACTGATCTCTGGTACATACAAGTCTATATACAAAACATCGCCATAAGGATACAGGCGGATCCAACATATGTATAACTGATGAAACTATAATGGTCGCTCAATATGCAAAAAGGCGCCATATCAAATCTAAAGGAGTCATGGCCACAAATGAACAAGGTGGATCCATACTCAACAATCGATCATAGCCACAAAAATACAAGGTGGATCTATGTCTCAGCAAAATGTCATATAAAGTATAACAAGGTCTTGCTCAACTCGGGCAATAGCAAAAGATGACAATGCTATTGTCGGCCCCAAGGTCTTCAATCCAAACTGCCCAAAAAAGGTACGAATCCTAACCATGTGAATAAAGGAGCTGAAGTCGAACATGGAGGAAGCCGTTTGATTACCGGTCAATAATGAAAACTGTTAACAAACGCGAGGGAAACCACCATTAATGAAAATGGTTCCCAAGGTACCTAATACATTCTAACAAGTGTGATTACAAGGACTTGAAGTCGAACACTTGAAGAATCTATCGAGTAGGAGACAATAAGGGTATCCCCACTACCCAATAGCGAGGGAAATTGCCATTGAGGACAACAATTCCCAAGGTACTGTCATAAAACTCTAAATCTCGTCCCCAGAGCAAGATGTGTTGCAGTCGATAGGAAGAGATCCGTTGGAAGGAAGGCATTAAGGCATCCTTCATCATCCAACACGAGGTAAGTCAAAGACTAATTGGATCTGGAAATGGTACTGAAATTTCACAAAAAGGACCACTGAAGACATGATGTAATGAAATGATACCAAGGACTGGCCGACACAAAAGGTCAAGGCAACTGCAGAATGGCCGACAAAGGTTTAATCCTTGAAGAGTGAGCATGACACAAAAGTGACTTAGGCAGCTTTTGACACAAAATAGGACCAACAAAACAAATCTGCAATGTAGGAGACATTGACAGATTCCCCATATAATTGGAAAAGAGACCAACTGGAGGAGTAAGAAACTCTGAATCAGGATAAGGTCAAAATACTAGGGCCCAACTGTTGATAGAATCAAAACTGGTGCTTTGTTCAAGGAAACAAGACTTGCTGCCATGATGAAAAAAGACATCGAAATAAACCT
>LPNX011036939.1:438176-445876 GCA_001517045.1 Pseudotsuga menziesii | reverse complement strand
ACGGGGGTCGATTCAACCGCTTCATCAAAGTCACTCTCCGAAGGGAGAGTGGGATTGACCAAAGATGACATTGGTTCAATCACATGAGGAACACTCTCCCAAAGAAGAGTGGGATCGACCAAATCTGAGATTTGTTCGACCACTTGATCAACCAAAGGTTGAATAGGCTGTTGAGAAACTATAGGGTGTTCAGAAGAAAGAAATCCATGAGTCTTGGACCACACTCTTCGCACCTCTGGGATAGCAGGGCACAGATGAGTAAGATGATCTCCCTTGCATAACACACAAGGGAACTTAAGATGATGCTTCGAACGACCAGTTTTCTCAACGGTATCAGCATGACTAGCAGTGGCTGACAGCTTTCTCTCAACATGACCTGCAGAGGATGAGAGTTTGCCCCCAGCGTGAACAACAGAGGCTGGGTGACTGGGTCCAACCTCACTAAGAGAGGTTGGTTGTTGAGAGACTCCATAATGTTAAAAAACGGGATGACCATGAATCCAAACTCTTCGCACCTCCTCAATAGAAGGGCATTTATAAGTAAGGTGGTCTCCCTCACAAAGCTTACAGGGAAACTTGAGCTTGTGTTTTGAACGGGTAGACTTGTCAACAGTGTCAACATGACTCGCAGTGGTTGACGGGTTGTCTTCAGCTTGAAACACAGAGGCTGAAAGACTGCCCCCAGCGTGACTTGCAGAGGCCGAGAGACTAGGTCCGACATGACTAGCAGAGGTAGGACGGGCACCATCAACGTGAACAACAGAGGTTGAATGGTGAGGATCAACATGCTTTGCAGCAGTTGAGTGTGTGCCCCCAGTGTGAGCAACAGAGGCTGGGTGGACGGATCCAACTTGAACAATAGAGGTTGGATGAGGGAGTTCAACTTGAAAACCAGAGGTTGAACGAGTGCACTCAGCTTGAACACCAGAGGATAAGTGACTGGATCCAACTTGAACACCAGAGGTTGGATGGGAAGGTTCAACTTGAAAACTAGAGGTTGAACGAATGCACTCAGCGTGAACACCAGAGGCTGAATGACTAAGTCCAACTTGAACAATAGAGGTTGGACGGGGAGGGTTCAACTTGAAAACCAGAGGTTGAACGGATGCACTCAGCTTGAACACCAGAGGCTGAGTGAACGGATCCAACTTGAACAACGTACTGGGGTTGAAAGAGAGATGCACAATGTTCAGATGGCATATAACAGCAAGTTTCAGATATGAGAAAGATCCACACCTTATTAACTGAAGGCTAGTCCAAGCTTTCTCTTCAATCCTCTTCTTGCTCCTCTCGCTCCAAGAGACCTGCAAAACAAGTTATACCTTCCTCAAACCATTATGACCACATATAAGACAATGATAATCAAATAAACATAAACAAATTATCTGAATAACATCATCATATGATCAGAAACAGAGATTCAATCACACATTGAACAATGATTTGGGAAGAAGAAGGACATCACATCTTTATTAATCTTGAAAACAAGTACAAGTATACCTTCTCTTCAAGTCGGCACCTCACGAAACCTTGATCTAGATCTGCTGCTTCTCTGCTCCAAAGAACTCAGCCTCCAAGCTCTGCAACACAAGGGGAAGACCTCTATGGAAAAGGTGTGGGCAAAGAGAGTCCCGATTCCTCCAGCATAACAATGCAGAAATTCCAAGTCCCCTCTCATGGACCTCCCTACCTCTATTTATATGGGTGAAATAAGGTAGTTTTGAAGGTTGGAGAAGTTACAGCAGTTAAGCAAATTAAGTTAAATGAATCAACTAATCTCCAATTAACTCATGTTTTAATGTTTTAAATGCTAAGAGGCACATTCGTGGGTTTTCCTTAAGGAAAAATCACGAATGGAAAAAAAACACATTTTTATGGTATTTTTGGGCATTTTCAAACTTTGGTGTCTTCAGGAAAGTTTTAGCTAACTAAAATACCTTTCCAACGGCGCATAAATAAGGTCAAACGGAGTTACAGAACTCACGATATGGGTCCTCCAATATAGGTGTTTTTTCAGTGACTTTCAATGACTTTCATGAAACAATGGGAAAGTGGTCACAGGCAGAGATAAAGGCAGAAATGTATTCCATAATAAGCCAAGCTATATTATTCTAGGCAAACCTCAATCCATAAGTGTCCTTTTGCGTGCCGACATAAGGAAAGTCGGCACTCGGACGGAGAGGTGCCATTCTGGTGTATAACACTCCTCCTCATCATCATCATCAACATGATCATCATCATCACCATCAACATCATCAACATCATCATCACCATCATCAAAATCATCATCAACATCAATATCATCATCGTCATCATCATCATCCTCATCCTCATCATCACCTTCATCATCATCATCATCACCATCCTCATCCTCATCATCACCATGATCATTGGTCATCGATCATCATCACCATCCTCATCCTCATCATCACCATGATCATTGGTCATCGATCATCATCACCATCCTCATCCTCATCATCAGCATCACCTTCCTCCTCATCATCATCATCATCCTGATCATCAACGTCACCATCATTGTCATCATGATCAACATCATCATCACCACCACCATCATCATCATCATCATCATCATCATCATCATCTGCCTCCTCCTCCTCCACCTCCTCCTCATCATCATCATCACCATCAACATCATGAACATCGTCATCACCATCGTCATCATCATCATCAAAAACATCATCATCATCAACATCATCATCAACATCAACATCATCATCATCATCACCAACATGATCATCATCATCACCATCAAGATCATGAACATCATCATCACCAGTGTTGTGATCATCATCATCATCAACATCATCGTCGTCATCCTCATCATCCTCATCATCCTCCTCCTCATCATCATCTTCATCATCATCATCACCATCAACATCATGAACATCATCGTCACTGTCGTCGTCATCATGATCATCAATATCATCACCATCGTCATCCTCATCATCACCATCATCATCACCATCATCATTGATCATCATGTTCATCATCATCTCCATCTTCATCATCATCATCATCTTCATCACCATCATCATCATCAACATCAACATCATCAACATCATCATCGTCATTGTCATCATCTACATCAACATCATCATCACCATCAACATCATGAACATCAACATCACCTTCCTTATATTCATCATCATCACCTTCATCATCATCATCATCAACATGATCATCAGCATCACCATCAACATCATGAACATCATCATCACCATCATCGTCATCATTATCATCATCATCATCATCATCACCATCATGATAATCATCATCGTCTTCATCACCATCAGTATGGAGGGATGGAGTAAGGGAGAAAAAGGAACATATAGGGAGGGATGCAGAGAGAATGAGGGAGGTATATTTAGAAAGAGATAGGGATATGTAGGGATTATTGGGGCTATAGAGAGAAACAATTATATGCATGAAATGAAGGGAACACTAAAAACATTTGTTTTGTTGCCAGTCATAGAAAATATTTGGGAAGTTATGATCTTATTCGTTGCCCTAGCCATGCACCCACTCTATTAATTGTGCTTAACCATATCGGGTGCGCATTATACTTAAACAAATCGCGTACGCATTTTTACTCTATATAACACGTGCGCATTTTAGGACTGTAAAAATAGTGAATTTTTTTTGTCCGAGAGCAACTTCACTTTGTTTTTATGAATTTATCCAATTACTGCGTGTTTTTTTTTCAGAAGCACGAGCCCGCCTGTGAAAATACTCACAATTTACACATTATCCATCATTCTTTTTGTTATGCAGGTGCAACATTGAGGATATCTTTCATGGTTGAGGAGTGCACAGGATAAGATATCAAGCTTGAATGTCATTTCATGGTGATGGTGGATATACAAAATTGTACAAGAAAATCAGCTTGAGGAACAATTTATGATTTAACTTTCATTTGCTTATTATTCAAGAGAAGCAAAGGTAAATTTTCCCATTCATTATTGTTTTGATGGGAAATATGAACAATTGAGAAGGAAGATTGAAGAACCTTGAAGGATCAATAGTTATAAAGCAAGTTAAAGGTTTGAAAGCTTGTAAATGAGGAGCAACAAAAACAAACTATATTGACATTGATCATTGTTGTAACAGGGAATGTACGTAACAGAGGAAGAAAATCAGCAAGGAAGAAGAGACCTCAAGAAGTCATCAAAGAAGAGAAAGAAAAGAAAAGAATAGACATGATGAATCAGAGGCTTTCTTTGGAAACTAATCCAAATCCAATTATAGAGGATACGGCAGTTCATCCTATTAATCCAGCACAAGAAAAAAGGAAGCATTCACTAGAGGGACCTTCAATTTCCACAATAGTTGTTGAACAAGCACCCCATGGAAGTATTCAAGAAGCAAAACGTAGGTACTCATTAGGGGATGTTTCAAATCCCACATCAAGCCAAGTGATAAGTTACCATCTCAAGACGAAGCTCATGAAGAAGCATTGTACATGGAGCCTACTGTTGAAGAGGTGTTGGACATGGAGCCTACTTTTGAAGAAGAAAATATTAACCGGACCATCGATGAGGATGTTGGACTTCCACCATCCAACTACCAGGAAGAGAATGAAGGAAAACAAGTTGCTACTGAAACGCCATAGTGTATTGTTGATGCACTAGATGATAGAAATCCAACCCCTTACCTCCATTAGAAAGCACACGTCGAAGAACTCCGAAGCGTATACAAGTTGATGAAGGACTCCTCAATACCATTGAAGGTACGCTATCTAAACGTAGTATTGCTTATCAAACTCAACAGATACTAAATAAATATTCTGTTTGTAAATGTGATGGAGATAAATGTAGATTATTTTTATCATTGTTAAAATCTAGGGGCAAGAATATTGTTAGGAAATCGTTAAGGATAAATATGATAAAGCCTTATGGACCAATTTCTCATATAGTTAAAAGCTTAGTAGATGCCTTTGGTAAAATTGGTAAGAACACACGGTCAAAGGACCGCAATGTGGCTCGTCGTGCGTTGTCACAAGCAATTGTAAATAAGAACACCAAGGTCCTTCATTTTCTCAAGCCTACATCTAAACTAGTTAATTTGAATGTAAAAACCCTCTGTAGGTATTCTATTAGAAGAGAACATCTTAACAGAACCACCCACACTGATTTTTGGGCCTTTATTGTTTGGTTGCCATGTCGTGACATGAAGCTAGTTGATGCAGTAAAGGGACTAGTGCAGAGTTTTTGGCATGATCACACAAGGCCTTCTTCAAACCGGAAGGATCTACTAAAACTGAGAAGGGGTTCAAAGGACCGTGAACCACATAGTAAGCATCTTCTTGATATAACATAGACATAACTATACGAGAAATTTAGGAATGAACATAGAAAATTGAATTTGGGGCAAAGATCTTTTGAGAAATGTAAGCCCTGGTATGTTAGAATAAATGCTCTTTGTAGCACTTGTTGTTGTAGATACCATGTAGAATATGAATATTACTATGAAACATTTTTGTACATTTGTCGTGTGTTGCATACTAACCATGTGCAGGATTTCTCCTTGACAATACCACCGACCTCATCAAAAGAATTCATTCATAGTATCGTGTGCAATAGAACTGAGGGGAAAACTTACTATGCAAAATCTTGTTTGGATGGAACTTGCTCCAACTGTGTTGGAATGGCATTATTGAGCCAATGTATGCACGAGACTGGAGACAATGAATTTGGGAATATGGTTACAGACATGAAAAGTTTCAAATATCTCAGCTCTGAAATAGTCCCAGGGAAAGAAAGAAAAAAAATACAATTGGTGACATCTCAGGTACATGCATTTATCTATAAATTTATGTTTGAGCAGTTGCATTTCATTCCTTACAAAAAAACCTGATATTGAAATCGTTTTGTGTCAACAGGTACAAGTTTGTGTCTTCATCAAGGAATTTATTGAAAAGACACATCAATATGTTCAGCATGTTTTTCCAATAATAAAAATAATATTTTTAAATTTGTTTTTAATTATCTAAGAGATCAAACCTCGAAAATGTTACGTTAATTGTGGGTGCAGCGTTTGAACATCTTAATGCAATTATTTCGAAGTAGGTTTTTTATAGCGTGTAGAGGTTGGTGTTCTTTAGTGCACCATACAATTGTTTTTTAAATGGTTGAGAAATGAAAGAGATATGGACAAAACACTAACAGTGTGTTTCTTGAGTTGAGGAGTGATGACAGAAGATAAATGAGAAAAAAATAGAAAAAATTATGTATTCTTGTTAAAATTTACATATTTAGAATATGCAAAAAAAACCATATATGTTTCTAAAATCTCATAAAAAATGGTGTGCAACATAATCAAATGAACTGCTAAACACAAGCATATTAGAAATTTGGATATAATGCTGAATTAGCCATGGTTTATCATACTCCAAGGCATAGGCATGTTGAATCTGAAGCACAGTACAAAGCAGACACATAGGGATAGGAATTCCATGAAATCATGGGTGGAGGCTCGGCCTTGTCATTTGGTGGGAATTTTTTTTTAATTTAACCAATACATGAGCACGCTTTAGTAAAACCACACGCGTGCGCGATTTAGTAAAGAAAAATGCATGCACGATTTATAAAAGCTAAACGCATGCGCATTGTAGTTAACATCATTATCATGAACGCCATCGTCATCATCATCATCACCTTAATCATCATCATCATAACCATCCTCATCCTCATCATCACCATGATCATTGCTCATTGCTCATCCTCATCATCACCATGATCACTGGTCGTTGATCATCATCACCATCACCATGATCATTGGTCATCGATCATCATCACCATCACCATGATCATTGATCATCGATCATCATCACCATCCTCATCCTCATCATCACCATGATCATTGATCATTGATCATCATCACCATCCTCAACCTCATCATCGGCATCACCTTCCTCCTCCTCCTCATCATCATCCTGAACATCATCATCACGATCGTCATCATCATGATCAACATCATCATCACCATTTTCATCATCATAATCATCTTCATCATCGTCATCATCATCCTCATCATCATCATCATCAACATGATCATCATCATCGCCATCAACATCATCAACATAATCATCACCATCGTCGTCGTCATCATCAACATGATGATGATGATCATCATCCTCATCGTCATCCTCATCATCATCATCACCTTCATCATCATCATCATCATTACCATCCTCATCCTCATCATCACCATGATCATTGATCATCGATCATCATCACCATCCTCATCCTCATCATCACCATGATCATTGGTCATCGATCATCATCCTCATCATCACCATGATCATTGATCATCGATCATCGATCATCATCATCCTCCTCATCCTCATCATCAGCATCACTGTCCTCATCATCATCATGAACATCATCGTCACCATCGTTGTCATCATGATCAACATCATCATCACCATCGTCGTCATCATCATCATTTTCATCATCATCATCATCCCTCCTCCTCCTCCTCCTCCTCCTCATCATGATCAACACGATCATCATCATCACCATCAACATCATGAACATCATCATCACCATCGTCGTCATCATCATCAACATCAACATCATCATCGTCATCATCATCACCATCGTCGTCATCATCATCAACATCAACATCATCATCGTCATCATCATCATCCTCATCATCATCATCACCTTCATCATCATCAT
>LPNX011036939.1:420676-435676 GCA_001517045.1 Pseudotsuga menziesii | reverse complement strand
GTCACCAGCGTTGTCGTCATCGTCATCATCATCATCATCATCCTTATCATCCTGATCATCATCATAGTCATTACCTTCATCATCATCATCAACATCAACATCATGAACATCATCATCACCAGCGTCGTCATCATCATCATCAACAACATCATCGTCATCATCCTCCTCCTCATCATCATCTTCATCATCATCATCACCATCAACATCATGAACATTATCATCACCGTTGTCGTCATCATCATCATCATCATCAACATCATCCTCATCATCATCATCATCATCAACATCATCGTCATGATCATCATCATCATCACCATCATCATCACCATCGTCACCATCCTCATCCTCCTCGTCACCATCATCATAAACATCTTCATCATCATGATCATCATCGTCACCATCATCACCATCCTCATCCTCATCCTCATCCTCATCCTCATCCTCATCATCATCATCGATCATCATCACCATCCTCATCCTCATCATCAGCATCAACTTCCTCATCATCATCATCATCATCATGAACATCATCGTCACCATCGTTGTCGTCATGATCACAATCATCATCACCATCGTCATCATCATCATCATCTCCATCATCATCATCATTCCTCCTCCTCCTCCTCCTCCTCCTCCTCCTCATCATCATCATCAACATGATCATCATCATCACCATCAACATCATGAACATCATCATCACCATCATCAAAATCATCATCAACATCAATATCATCATCGTCATCATCATCATCCTCATCATCATCATCACCTTCATCATCATCATCATCACCATCCTCATCCTCATCATCACCATGATCATTGGTCATCGATCATCATCACCATCCTCATCATCATCACCATCCTCATCCTCATCATCAGCATCACCTTCCTCATCATCATCATCATCATCATCCTGATCATCATCGTCACCATCATTGTCATCATGATCAACATCATCATCACCACCATCATCATCATCATCATCTTCATCATCCTCCGCCTCCTCCTCCTCCTGCTCCTCCTCCTCATCATCATCACCATCAACATCATGAACATCGTCATTACCATCGTCATCATCATCATCAACATCATCATCATCATCAACATCATCATCATCATCACCAACATGATCATCATCATCACCATCAAGATCATGAACATCATCATCACCAGTGTCGTGATCATCATCATCATCATCCTCATCGTCATCATCCTCCTCATCATCATCATCATCCTCCTCATCATCATCTTCATCATCATCATCACCATCAACATCATGAACATCATCGTCACTGTCGTCGTCATCATGATCATCAACATCATCACCATCATCATCACCATCATCATCACCATCATCATTGATCATCATGTTCATCATCATCTCCATCTTCATCATCAGCATCATCTTCATCACCATCATCATCATCAACATCAACATCATCAACATCATCATCGGCATCGTCATCATCTACATCAACATCATCATCACCATCAACATCGTGAACATCAACATCACCTTCCTTATATTCATCATCATCACCTTCATCATCATCATCATCAATATGATCATCAGCATCACCATCAACATCATGAACATCATCATCACCATTGTCGTCATCATTATCATCATCATCATCATCATCACCATCATGATAATCATCATCGTCTTCATCACCATCAGTATGGAGGGATGGAGTAAGGGAGAAAAAGGAACATATAGGGAGGGATGCAGAGAGAATGAGGGAGGTATATTTAGAAAGAGATAGGGATATGTAGGGATTATTGGGGCTATAGAGAGAAACAATTATATGCATGAGAAGAAGGGAACACTAAAAACATTTGTTTTGTTGCCAGTCATAGAAAACATTTGGGAAGTTATGATCTTATTCGTTGCCCTAGCCATGCACCCACTCTATTAATTGTGCTTAACCATATCGGGTGCGCATTATACTTAAACAAATCGCGTACACATTTTTACTCTATATAACACGTGCGCATTTTAGGACTGTAAAAATAGTGAATTTTTTTGTCCGAGAGGAACTTCACTTTGTTTTTATGAATTTATCCCATTACCGCGTGTTTGTTTTTCAAGAGCATGAGCCCACCTGTGAAAATACTCACAATTTACACATTCTCCATCATTCTTTTTGTTATGCAGGTGCAACATTGAGGATATCTTTCATGGTTGAGGAGTGCACAGGATAAGATATCAAGCTTCAATGTCATTTCATGGTGATCATTAGAGGAAATTTGGGGTCTAAAATGGGCCTTATAAGAAAACGTGCCAAAATAAGTTTTTGTGAGTTCGAATTCAAGAACCAATAGAATTTCAATAAAATAAGTCAACCATAATGGTTGAATTGACATATTTGTCATTAAAACAAACTACTTTTTTTGTTCGTATTTTCGAAATATCTCCCTGTGTTTTTACTCAAATTTCGATCGGGAGAGCTTGTTGGATGCGGAATTTGATTCTGCATCCAACGAGTACCCACACTGCATACTTTTGACGGGCCCCTCTACCCCAAAAAACAAGAAATACCTGAAAAAATAATAAGTCAACCATAATGGTTGAATTGACATATTTGTCATTAAAACAAACTACTTTTTTTGTTCGTATTTTCGAAATATCTCCCTGTGTTTTTACTCAAATTTCGATCGGGAGAGCTTGTTGGATGCGGAATTTGATTCTGCATCCAACGAGTACCCACACTGCATACTTTTGACGGGCCCCTCTACCCCAAAAAACAAGAAATACCTGAAAAAATGTGATGATGACATCATCATCACGTTTTTTCAGGTATTTCTTGTTTTTGGGGTAGCGGGGCCTGTCAAAAGTATGCAGTGTGGGTACTCGTTGGATGCGGAATCAAATTCCGCATCCAACGAGCTCTCCCAATCGAAATTTGAGTAAACAAACAGGGAGATATGTCGAAAATACGAACACAAAAAGTAGTTTTTTTCTTTCTTCCTCCAAAATTAATCAATATTATTTTATTATTTTATTATTTTCCTTAGGAGGCCCATTTTAGACCCCAAAATTCCTCTAATGGGTGGATATACAAAATTGTACAAGAAAATCAGCTTGAGGAACAATTTATGATTTAACTTTCATTTGCTTATTATTCAAGAGAAGCAAAGGTAAATTTTCCCATTCATTATTGTTTTGATGGGAAATATGAACAATTGAGAAGGAAGATTGAAGCACCTTGAAGGATCAATAGTTATAAAGAAAGTTAAAGGTTTCAAAGCTTGTAATTGAGGAGCAACAAAAACAAACTATATTGACATTGATCATTGTGGTGACGGGGAATGTACGTAACAGAGGAAGAAAATCAGCAAGGAAGAAGAGACCTCTATTGAAGAGAAGGACAACAAGTTGCTACTGAAACGCCAGAGTGTATTGTTGATGCACTAGATGATAGAAATCGAACCCCTTACCTCCATTAGAAATCACACGTCGAAGAACTCTGAAGCGTATACAAGTTGATGAAGGACTCCTCAATTACATTGAAGGTACGCTATCTAAACGTAGTATTTCTTATCAAACTCAACATATACTAAATAAATATTCTGTTTCTAAATGTGATGGAGATAAATGTAGATTATTTTTATCATTGTTAAAATCTAGGGGCAAGAATATTGTTAGGAAATCATTAGGGATAAAGATGATAAAGCCTTCTGGACCAAGTTCTCATATAGTTAAAAGCTTAGTAGATGCCTTTGATAAAATTGGTAAGAACACACGGTCAAAGGACCGCAATGTGGCTCGTCGTGCGTTGTCACAAGCAATTGTAAATAAGAACACCAAGGTCCTTCATTTGCTCAAGCCTACATCTAAACTAGTTAATTTGAATGTAAAAACCCTCTGTAGGTATTCTATTAGAAGAGAACATCTTAACAGAACCACCCAGACTGATTTTTGGGCCTTTATTGTTCGGTTGCCATGTCGTGACATGAAGCTAGTTGATGCAGTAAAGGGACTAGTGCAGAGTTTTTGGCATGATCACACAAGGCCTTCTTCAAACTGGAAGGATGTACTAAAACTGAGAAGGGGTTCAAAGGACCGTGAACCAAATATTAGGCATCTTCTTGATATAACATAGACATAACTATACGAGAAATTTAGGAATGAACATAGAAAATTGAATTTGGGGCAAAGATCTTTTGAGAAATGTAAGCCGTGGTATGTTAGAATAAATACTCTTTGTAGCACTTGTTGTTGTAGATACCATGTAGAATATGAATATTACTATGAAACATTTTTGTACATTTGTCATGTGTTGCATACTAACCATGTGTAGGATTTCTCCTTGACAATACCACCGACCTCATCAAAAGAATTCATTCATAGTATCATGTGCAATAGGCCTGAGGGGCAAACTTACTATGCAAAATCCTGTTTGGATGGAACTTCCTCCAACTGTGTTGGAATGGCATTATTGAGCCAATGTATGCACGAGACTGGAGACAATGAATTTGGTAATATGGTTACAGACATGAAAATTTTCAAATATATCAGCTCTGAAATAGTCCCAGGGAAAGAAAGAAAAAAAATACAATTGGTGACATCTCAGGTACATGCATTTATCTATAAATTTATGTTTGAGTAGTTGCATTTCATTCCTTACTTACAAAAAAACCTGATATTGAAATCGTTTTGTGTCAACAGGTACAAGTTAGTGTCTTCATCAAGGAATTTATTGAAAAGACACATCAATATGTTCAGCATGTCCACGTGGCACGATGGCAGGATGAGAAGTTTAGAATATCCAGAGATACATTTCCTCGTGGTACTATACTTTTAGTTGTTGATTTTACTGAGAACTACACTTTGCAACCTCAAAAATGAGATCCAAAGTCAGTATTATCACTCTGAGCAGGTTTCCTTGATGGTGCATATCACATATAGGCATGGCCCAAATAGCAGTGAAGAGCAAAGAGAAATTATAAAGGAATATCACTTCTACATAAGTGATGATAGGTGCCATTACTTCCACTATGTACGTCATTGCTTCATCATGTTCTATGATCATTTGAAGGGCAGGAACATACATATGGATCGACACTGGATTCGGTTTGATGGATGTGTTGGTCAGTTCAAAAATGTACACATATTTCAATGGTTGTGTTCATTGCATAAAAACTACAAAGTTCCACATATGTGGACCTATTTTGAGACTTGTCATGGTAAAGGAGAGCATGATGGAGCTGGAGCATGTGTCAAAACAGCCCTACGAAGAGAGGAATTGAAATTATCTACAATATCTACTATTCTAAATGCTCAATCTATAGTCAGGTGATGCACGTCAGTAATGGGAGAGGAATCTGCTATGCGAGTAGAATCCACAAGAAAGAGACATGTGGAGAGAATTTTTTGGGAGGTGCTAGACATAGATCGTTCAAATGCATGGGAATGCAATACTCTTCCTGGGACTCATGGCTTTCATTTTGTTCGAAGCTCTGATAACCCAGTATTTGAAATTTGGACCAGAAAACTTGCGTGTTTTTTATCGCCTTGTTGTGACGGTGACTGGAATGTGTGTGAATAATTGGATTGGTTTGATGGATGGGATTGCATATGACTTCCACTTGATCGGCATGGAATTGTTGAGTTAACTCCATTGGAAGAAGACTAATCATCTATTTCTATATATTTTGATCATGTATCAGACCTTGTACAACCTGGTATGATGCATTTCCTTAACATTTTTTTGTAAAATTTACATAGTCTTGAAACTCACATTAATGGCCTTGTATCACAGAAAAAATATTTGATGATATACCTACAATCATACTATGTTGGACACATATACACAGTGGTTTCCTCAAAAGATAGTGAATGGGGTGGTGATTACTGGTTCGCACGTTGTATAGAGGGAAAGCAAACCCTCATTATGTCCATGACTGATGATGAAAACAACCACTTCCCCATCGGTTCTATGGTTGTTAAAGGTGAATATCTTACACATGACAACAATGCAAGAAACAAGGGTGGATATGTTTACAAGGATTACAAACCAGGTGCAAGTGTGTATCACTTTACCAACTTAATCATTGGTACAAACCTCCAGGTACGAACAATGCCTAGTCGGAATTTAACGAAGGTACGCTACTTCTTACCGGATACAAAGCACGAGAGACTAATGGAGACCATCATTATAAGGATGATCCAAAGGGCTTGGTTGTATGATAATAGGTGGGATATAGCATGATGAGGTATGTATCATAATTGTAATTTTCCCATGTATGTTTCTTATGAATATGTTAATTTTGTGTTCTTGTACGCTACTTCTTACCGGATACATAGCAAGAGAGACTGATGGAGACCATCATTATAAGAGATGATCCAGAGGCCTTGGTTGTATGATATTAGGTGGGATCTAGAATAATGACATATGTATCATAGTTTTAATTTTCCCATGTATGTTTCTTATGAATATGTCAATTTTGTGTTCTTGTACGCTACTTCTTACCAGATACATAGCACGAGAGACTAATGGAGACCATCATTATAAGAGATGATCCGACGGCCTTGGTTATATGATATTAGGTGGGATCTAGCATGATGAGGTATGTATCATAATTTTAATTTTCCCATGTATGTTTCTTATGAATATGACAATTTTTTGTTCTTGATATGCGAAATTTTCTATATTGTTGTTTATAAATATGCCAAAAATTCTATTATAGGTCAAGTTAATGAACATGCCAAATTTTACGTATGATCAATAAACCATATATATCAATCATATGAACATTTCAAGATCTCATTCACATGATATACATAACATTAGAATACATACATGTACCTCTGTAGGTCATACCTATCAAAGTTCTTTGTAGGCTCTCTTACATGACTAAAACCATAATTTTTCAAGTAGGTAATATTGTTAATGTTTTCAACCGATATATACAACTAGGATGATGGAAACAAGATGCCGAAATGATAAAATTATGTTTTAAGGCTTGTATAATTTCCTTCTTGACATCTCACCTCTTATACCCGCATGTCCATTGCCAAAGGGGTAGTGCATAGTAGTGTTGGAATTTCATCTCATTTTTTATTTATTTAAAAAATTAAGTTCTACTTAAAAGATAATAAAAGATAATAACAGATTTAGGGCAAAGATGGACAATGCATTTCATTCCAACGAAGGCCAAACTTGGAAAACCCTATCCCTAACTAGGTTTTATTGTTTAACATGCATGGCCCATAACCATAACCCTACCTAGGAAACCCTAATCCTAACCCTAATCTTATCTTATTGTCACAACTCAATTCAGAATCAATCTAATGTCCAAGTCAACTTTTTCAAATCCGATGGACTTATGATTCAAATCATGTTGATTCACGAAGTTGACTTTAGTGTGCATGTAATGAGATCATTGAAACCTTTCAATATAATAGTTTTTTCATGCACAATTTCCATTCTATGCCCTGGGTAGGGATTCAACGGGTGTCCCTGAAAGCCTGTAGGAGGTGGGATTCAATATGCCACATAATCATGATCGTTGCTCAGATCGATGAACCGTCAGCTCTGTTGGATTCAATACATCGGGATAGTGCTAGGGTGGCCCTCTAATTTGGTTCCATGGAGAAGAGACCATTACTTTGGTCAATTTTGGAAACCAGGGTTTTTCTCAGTATTTAAATGTGAAATTTTTGCACATGGGGATAAAATTTGTATATTGCTCGACCATGAAGGTGTGGCTAGAATTCCCACATAACACATTCCTAGACATGTTTGCATGACCCACCAGAAGCCCTTTTTTATGCACGGTTTCCATTCTATGCCCCAGGTAGGGATTCAATAGGTGTCCCTAAAAGACTGTAGGAGATGGGATTCAACGTCCCACAGAATCATGACCGTTGCTCGGATTGATGAAACATTGGCTCCATTGGATTCAAGACATTAGGATAGTGCTAGGGTAGCCATCTAATCTGGTTCCATGGAGAAGAGACCATTATTTTGGTCAATTTTGGAAACTAGGGTTTTGCTCAGTAAGTGAATGTGAAATTTTTACAAATGGGGGTCAAATTCGCATATTACTCAACCGTGAAGGTGTGGCTAGCGTTCCCACATAACACATGCCTAAACACACTTGAACAAACCACCGAAAGCCCTTTTTTATGCACGGTTTCCATTCTATGCCCCGGGTAGGGATTCAACAGGTGTCCCTGAAAGCCTGTAGGAGGTGGGATTCAACGTGCCACCGAATCATGACTGTTGCTCAGATCGATGAACTGTTAGCTCCATTGGATTCAGGACATCGATATAGTGCTACGGTGGTGCTCTAATCTGGTTCCATGGAGAAGAGACCATTATTTTGGTCAATTTTGGAAACTAGGGTTTTGCTCAGTAAATGAATGTGAAATTTTTGCACAACGGGGTCAAATTCGCATATTAATCGACCGTGATTTTGTGGCTAGTGTTCGCACATAACACATGCTGAAAAAATATTTTACAAAACACTGAAATTCCTTTTTGATGCATGGTTTCCATTCTATGCCCCGGGTAGGGATTCAACAGGTGTCCCTCAAAGTCTGGAGGAGGTGGGATTCAACATGCCATAGAATCATGACCGTTGCTCGGATCAACAAACCGTCAACTCTGTTGGATTTTGAACATTGAAATAGTGCTAGGGTGGCCTTATAATCTGCTTCCATGGAGAAGAGACCATTATTTTGGTCAATTTTGGAAACTAGGGTTTTGCTTAGTAAATGAATGTCGAATTTCTGCACATATGGGTCGGCTTTGCAAATTCCTTGGCTGTGAACATGTGGCTAGCATTCCCACATGGAACGTGCCTAAACACACTTGCATGACACACTGAAATCCATTTTTGATGCACTTTTTCCACTCTATGCCCCAGTTAGGGATTCAAAGGGTGTCCCTAAAAGCCTGTGGGAGGTGGGATTCAACGTTCTATAGATTGATGACCGTTTCCTTAATCGATGAACCATCAGCTCCGTTGGATTCAATACATCGCAATAGTGCTAGAGTGGTCCTCTACTCAGGGTCCATGGACAAGGGATCATTTTTTTTGTCAATTTTGGAAACTAGGGTTTTGCTCATTAAGTGAATGTGAAATTTTTGCACATAAAGGTCAGCTTGAAGGAGATTGTATATCTTCCCCTCATATAATAGATGTGAGAGTTTGTACGATGAAATTAAGGAGGAGACAATGCCATTATATCAGTAATCATCCAATGGAACATGTTTATGTTTAGAAACAAGTGGCCATTCTATTATGCCATTATTACAAAATAAATATATCTTCAGGCTATCAATGCTTCGAAAATGCCATGTACATTAATCACACATAACTTTCATCTCTTTCAAAGTTGTTACTCGAGGCCATTCATCAAATGCCATGTACATTAATCACACATAACTTTCATCTCTTTCAAAGTTGTTACTCGAGGCCATTCATCAAATGCCATGTACATTAACAAAATGATAAAATAATGTGCAAGATATAGTCATAACCATTATTTTGAATAAACCTTATAATACTCTGATACTTTTAGGTTTGATGTGTATCCCATGTATTCGTTAGATGAAAGACATCATGCCAAAAAATAATTTTATTTATGTAGACCACACTGGTGCATCATTTAAGTGTGTCGACTTCGTGCATCCTTTAAACGTTTGTTAGGTTGTTATGTGGGTAAGGTGATTTTGTATTCCACCAAGTTGGATCAATTGCTTAGCTGTGCTGGGTACTTAAATGTGTATTATACCTATGTTCCATCTTTTTTAATACAATTTGACATTGTTAATATAACATTGTATATGCAATTGTATCGTGGTAAAAAACAATTAAAATGTACATTTTTGTCATTACCTAATTTATTGTAATTGTGCATTGTTCTCAAATTTATAACTGATATCTCCATACAATCATAAAATATATAAAAAATTGGGAACATTACACATAGAAACATTCTTCACCACACATGTATAATCACACTTAAAACACTGAACCATGAATATCTCAAGAGCCTTGATATGAAATATTTTTTATACCATGAAAGTTACAATACAAAAATATAAGGCCTAGATCTATGGCATGTCAATGTGCATGTATCAAAAACATATTTGATGTACGTTTGAAAACAAAAGTACACCTGTCCTGAACCACACCCCTATACTCTAACTCTGGATTGTACATAAAAATACATATTTGTCTTGGCCTAACACATCAAAATTCTAACTTTCTCTTGTTTTTCCTAGACCCTGATGTTCTTCAGCTCTATCTACAACCACTATGCATCTCTGGTGACTACAAATCAATGACAATATTTCTTGATCAGGTAACTGAACTAGTATTGTCCATCAATAACAAAGTTTGAATATTTAAAATATGACTCAATTGTAAATAAAACAAAAACTCACTGGATCCGTCGGGGGTATAGGTGCCTATGGTGTTGAGGGTGTAGGTGCCTCTGCTGTGCTCATCCTTGCAATGATCCTCATTGCCATGCTTCTTTGTGAATAAAAAAAATATGTCAATTATCTCAAGAATTATCAACATGTACATGAATGATAAACTACTAATAAATTATGTAAAAAATGAACATCTCACCGAAAAAACCATTTCTAGGACATGAGGCTGGTGCTTTTCAGTAGTAAGAGGAGTTGTTGGTTGAAAATCAACCTAATTTGCATTGGAACTAATGGAGCAGGGTGTGGCTACATCCACCAAATGATTAAATAGTTAGACATCGTGCATCTCCAGAAACAATACAAATGAAATGTACAATTACAAATATTCAAGCAGATGTACCTCACTATGAATTATCCCTATTAAAGATATAGCATTGACAGTGGCATCAACAATCCCACTAAGGTCTGGCACGGATGACTCTACATCCTGATGCTATAAACATGCGAAAATAACATTAAGAAAAACCACTTGTGAAGTGAAGACATAGCTAACCAACAACTACCATTGAAAGTGTGTACATTACCGTGGGATGAGTAGGTTGATCCTCATGCACACCCACTCTGTTCAAGGAAGATGGACCTCATTTGGTGTAAACAACCCCCTTATCTATGTTTGGACTATGGAGAGATCCAAACCAAAGAGGTGGTGCAGGGATCTGCGATGAAGTCTGCATTCATAAAGTGTTACCATAGCTAGACATGGATTTGAATGGATGGAATAATATGTACTGAAAAAATAACATGTTGTATTATACTTACCCCTTCCTGGGACATATCTCCACCATGGGAGTGACCGCTTCCATCAATTTCTTGCCCCTCTTTAGATGCCTCTAGCATCTGCAAGTTTAAAAATTATATTTACATCAGCGATCTATAAAGTAGTGTACAGTAAGAAATTTAAATAATTCGAACAAGATTCAATCATAACCCATGTACTTACATTCTTCAAGTACTCGTAAATTCCACCTTGGACTATGTTGTTGATATCAATGTCTCCAACATCACGTTCTAAGTGGCGTTCCTGCAACTTCAAAAATTGTAAATATTAGACATTTTAATAAATTAATCAAGACTAACACATGCATTAACAAAATTATATGTAATAACAAAATGAAAGTGTTTAAATATTACCTCAATTGTTGTTCTTTGGGCCTCGGGTACAACCACACCTTGTGCAGTACCACCCCCGTGAGAGGCATAAATCTCCTGCAAGAGTAAATATTGCATATATATTACGAATCTTTTAATATGTTAGATATAGTATGGAACAAATAAAAATTGAACAATAACAGAGTTTTAAAACAATGCCTTTACCTAATGACCAGTCATTTTAGTGGTACCATGTCTTGGTCTAGGACCATAACAGGGTACCCCACACGATGTGCAGATGTGTGGCTCGCTCTAAGGCACATGGGATGTCGGTCTATCCCCACCAACAGATGTCCCTCCACCACCAGAAGCTGGTGGTTGTACACCAACACAGGAAGAGGGCGCTCTCTAGTCAATAGTGGCTTGTGTCGAGAGACCATCTCAGCTAGAGTAAAAAATGCATCCTGTGTCTGGGCAACCATGTCATGTGCAGGAGGGACGTTTTCCCTCGGTAGCTGAGCACGGGGTGCAAGTATCTGTGGATTGGCATCTCTATGTTTAGCATGGGGTCGGTGTTGGGGCATTCCCCTACTAACTCCGTAGAAGACCAACATGTCAAAATAGTTGACATGTTTCCCCATCACAAACTCTGCATGCAATTTTTGGAGGAAGTACATCGGTACTTCCCTATTGTTGTTAGGGGGGATGTCAAAAACCATGTACCACTTATCCATCCAATTGTCTCTGATGGGTGGATAAGTGCACCAATCAATAGAAATATGTGGCATGTTGATCTCTGGAATGTCATCTATCTCAGGCAATCTAAACAATGAATAGATGGCTTGTTTTGTTATTTTCAGCTTTTTTACCTCATTATAACTCAACCCATCAGCATATTGTTGGCTTTTCCTCTCCTTGTAAGATGTGATGCATATACAACGCATCATTCGATCTTGCGATCGTATCAACAATAGACAATAATGAATCTGACAAGGAGCGATGGAGCTCATATCCACCCCTCCAAGCTGAACCAATCTCTCTCAAATGGCCAACAAGCCTCAGTATCTTCGCATTGTTATGATCCATAGTAGCCACTGCAATCATAAATACAAATAAAATATCATTAGAAATATAAACAAATGATATAATGACATATCTATGAACTGAAAACTGTATAACTATTGACATATAAACTAAATCTATCATGTAAATTTAAAAATTGATCTTGAATTTTACAGTAAAGGGGGTTAATTTTAAAACTTGATCTTGGATTAGGATGTTAGTTTTACTATCTTTAATTAAAGGGGGTTATTGTTCAATAATAATTTTAGCTAATTGAATTGTGAAACTAATATTTAAACGAAAAGGGCTATAGTTAGGGATAATTAATGAGATTGGTAGTTATTTCATGTTTTAATTATTGTTAATGGGGGGAATTGTAATATGGATGAGACTAGTAGTTAGTCTCTATTCTAGTTATGGATCATGTTGTTAGAGTGTTAGTCTATTCATAAGCTATTTATTGTTAATGAGAGCGGCTATTGTTGAATGAAGTTGATAATCAATTTCTAAGCCATTTATTAATAATGAAGATTATTATCATTTTGATGAGGGTGATATTAAATGGCTATGGTAGCTATTGTTAATGAGGGTGACTATATTTCTATGAGGAAAACAAGTTAATTCCTTTAGATGAGGCCACTTGTAAATTCATACATCAATAATTGTTATCATAGATACAATGGGATGGTTTGGATCATATCACAACCAACTATATAAAATACACAACTTAAAGACTCAACATTAGAGTGTACAAAATGTCAAAAAAAAATAAAACATGACAAGGAAATAATGCCCATATTTCATTTTCTTTTGAGTTAATTGGGGTTTTGGTTTCCATTGGGCATGGGAATTTTGGGTATGAATTTTGTTAAATAATCAAAATTATTTAATTTTTATCAATAAATTGGGGAATTGGTTTCAATTGGCGAATTACATTGGGGTTCTTGTTTCCATTGGACAATTCCATTGGGTTTTTGTTTCAATTGGCCAATTCCATTGGGTTTTTGTTTCAATTGGCCATAATTTAATTTAATATGGTATAATTTTTCAATCTAGGGAAAATAAATTGATGAAGAAAAAGAAAAAAACATGAAAAGAAATGAGGAAAATACCTCACAAGGGGGAGCTTTATCCAAAGGTGGAGATGGAGGGCTTTGGCACACCTAAAATCACATTTGCACAGTCGATATTTGGTCCTCGTTGGTCCAATAGCCGTGCAGTGAGGAGAAAAAGATGGCCTCGACCAATTTAAAAAAAACAATCTTTCCAAATTGCACCTCCGTTTTAGTGAGAGAAATCGTGCACGCGATTTTGCTCACTAAAATGGAGGCACGATTTGTCTTACTATCCTAGTTGGCATGCCTTTTTCCAGCCTTGGGACTAGGCTTGGTAGGTTTGGGATTTCTTGGGATGATTTCCTTTTTTTGGATTAAGAGTGATTGACTTCACTCCACCATTGCATCTAAAAGGTCCCTCAACTTCTTGCACACACTTAAATTTGTACTTATTTGGACTAAAATATGGCATGGTTAGACTAGACACATGCATTAATGACATGTGAGCATTTCCATACTCAAACATTACTAACAATAACAATTCGAGCATAAAAAACCATACCTATAGATTAAGTAATGTATTGCACGGGGCCAACATTGAAATTTTTTAAATTTCTGCTTGCTTGGACTGAAATATTGCACGATTAGACAAGACAGATGCATTGGCTTTCTAAGAGGGTTTCCATACTCAAACATGATTGAGAATAACAATTCAAGAATTTAGAATTTTGAAGAGCCACAAACCGACAGACCGCCACACTTTATGACAAATACTAGATTATTAAAATATGAAGAGCAATTTTAATCTTCCAACAAAGCACATCTAAGTTATGAAGAGGAAGCGCAGTTTTTATTTTTGTTAGTCTATAAATCATAAATTATGAATTATGTTTTGTATAAGCAAAGGGTCAGTTAGTAATTAATGACTGACTTAGTTAGAAATGGTATAAATACTACCATTGTAATTGTGTTTAGACATAGCAATACACATGGAGACACACTGTAAGAACTTAGTTGATGAAATCCCTTCCATTGAAGTAGGACCTACATTGGAGTAAGTGAAAAAAATTACATCTCCTTTCTACATCACTCTTAGTGTAAATGTAAAATTATTGCAGAATCGTATGATGGATTAGGAGCCTCTCACAACTTGATATCAAAAGTTATTGTTGAAAAACTTGTCTTCGAGGTCACCAAACCTTACCATGATATGTATAGATTTGACTCTAAACCAGTAAAATGTACATGGATGATTAAGTATATGGTAGTAACCTTAGCCCAACTTGCTCCAAAAAGTATCATGAAAAATGTAATTGTGGCTGATGCACGTGAAAAATACA
>LPNX011036939.1:394944-415462 GCA_001517045.1 Pseudotsuga menziesii | reverse complement strand
CATCATCAACATGATCATCATCATCGCCATCAACATCATGAACATAATCATCACCATCGTCGTCATCATCATCAACATGATCATCATCATCATCATCCTCATCGTCATCCTCATCATCATCATCACCTTCATCATCATCATCATCATTACCATCCTCATCCTCATCATCACCATGCTCGTTGATCATCAATCATCATCTCCATCCTCATCCTCATCATCACCATGTTCATTGGTTATCGATCATCATCACCATCCACATCCTCATCATCACCATGATCATTGATCATTGATCATTGATCATCATCATCATCCTCATCCTCATCCTCATCATTATCATCATGAACATCATCGCCACCATCGTCGTCATCATGATCAACATCATCATCACCATCATCATCATCAACATCATTTTCATCATCATCATCCCTCCTCCTCCTCCTCCTAATCGTCATCATCATCAACATGATCATCGTCATCACCATCAACATCATGAACATCATCATCACCATCGTCGTGATTATCATCAACATCAACATCATCATCGTCATCATCATCATCCTCATCATCATCATCACCTTCATCATCATCATCGCCATCCTCATCCCCATCATCACCATCCTCATCCTCATCATCACCATGATCATTGATCATCGATCATCATCACCATCCTAATGGTCATCATCACAATGATCATTGATCATCGATCATCATCACCATTCTCATCCTCATCATCACCATGATCATTGATCATCGATCAGCATCACCATCCTCATCCTCATCATCAGCATCTCCTTCCTTCTCCTCATCATCATCATAATGAACATCATCGTCACCATCATTGTCATCGTGATTAACATCATCATCACCATCATCATCATCATCATCATCATCTTCACCATCATCATCATCCTCCTCCTCCTCCTCCTCATCATCATCATGACCATCAACATCATGAACATCATCATCACCATTGTTGTCATCATCATCAAGATCTTCATCATCATCATCATCATAATCATCATCATCCTCATCATCATCATCACCTTCATCATCATCATCATCACCATGCTCATCCTCATCATCACCATGACCATTGACCATCGATCATCACCACCATCCTCATCCCTATCATCACCATGATCATCGGTCATCATCACCATCCTCATCCTTATTATCACCATGATCATTGATAATCGATCATCATCATCAACATCGCCATGATCATCATCATCAACAACAACAACATAAACATCATTATCAACATCATCAACATGATCATCAACATCACCATCAACATCATCATCACCAGTGTTGTCATCATCGTCATCGTCATCATCATCATTCTCATCATCCTCATCATCATCATCATTACCTTCATCATCATCATCATCATCACCATCAACATCATGAACATCATCATCACCACCGTCGCCATCATCATCAGCAGGAGCATCATTGTCATCATCCTCATGATCATCATCATCCTCCTCCTCCTCATCATCTTCATCATCATCACCACCATCAACATCATGAACATCATCATCACTGTTGTCGTCATCATCATCATCATCAACATCATCCTCCTCATCAACAACATCAACAACATCATCGTCATGATCATCATCATCATTGCCATCATCATCATGATCATCACCATCCTCATCCTCCTCCTCATCATCATCATAAACATCTTCTTCATCATCATCATCATCATCACCATCATCACCATCCTCATCCTCATCCTCATCCTCGTCCTCGTCATCATCATCAACATCGATCATCATCACCATCCTCATCCTCATCATCAGCATCACCTTCCTCATCATCATCATCATCATGAACATCATCGTCACCATCGTCGTCATCATGTTCAACATCATTATCACCATCATCATCATCACCATCATCTTCATCATCATCATCCCTCCTCCTCCTCCTCCTCATCATCATCATCATCACCATCAACATCATGAACATCATCATAACCATTGTAATCATCGTCATCAACATCAACATCATCATCGTCATCATCATCATCCTCCTCATCATCATCACCTCTTTCATCATCATCATCACATCTATCATCATCATCATCACCATCCTCATCCTCATCATCACCATGATCGTTAGTCATCGATCATCATCACCATCCTCATCCTCATCATGACCATGATCATTGATCATTGATCATCATCACCATCCTCATCCTCAACATCACCATGATCATTGATCATCGATCATCATCACCATCCTCATCCTCATCGTCACCATGATCATTGATCGTCAATCATCATCACCATCCTCATCCTCATCATCACCATGATCATTGATCATCGATCATCATCACCATCCTCATCCTCATCATCACCATGATCATTGATCATCGATCATCATCACCATCCTCATCCTCATCATTAGCATCACCTTCCTCATCATCATCATCATCATCATGAACATCATCATCACTATCATTGTCATCATGATCAACATCATCATCACCATCATCATCATCATCTTCATCATCCTCCTCGTCCTCGTCCTCCTCCTCATCATCATCATCAACATGATCATGATCATCACCATCAACATCATGAACATCATCATCACCATCATTGTCATCATCATCATCATCATCATCATCATCATCATCATCATCATCATCACCACCTTCATCATCATCATCATCACCATTCTCATCCTCATCATCACGATAATCATTGATCATCGATCATCATCACCATCCTCATCCTCATCATCACCATCCTCATCCTCATCATCACCATGATCATTGATCATCGATCATCATCACCATCCTCATCCTCATCATCACCATGATCATTGATCATCGATCATCATCACCATCCTCATCCTCATCATCACCATGATCATCGATCATCAATCATCATCACCATCCTCATCCTCATCATCACCATGATCATTGATCATCGATCATCATCATCAACATCGCCATGATCATCATCATCATCATCATCATCATCAACATCAACATCATTATCAACATCATCAACATGATCATCAATATCACGATCAACATCATCATCACCAGCGTTGTCGTCATCGTCATCATCATCATCATCATCATCATCCTTATCATCCTGATCATCATCATCGTCATTACCTTCATCATCATCATCAACATCAACATCATGAACATCATCATCACTAGCGTCGTCATCATCATCATCATCATCAACATCATCGTTATCATCCTCATGATCATCCTCCTCCTCCTCCTCCTCCTCCTCCTCCTCATCATCATCACCATCAATACATTGAACATCATCATCACCGTCGTCGTCATCATCATCATCATCAACATAATCCTCCTCCTCATCATCATCATCAACATCATCGTCGTGATCATCATCATCATCACCATCATCATCACCATCGTCACCATCCTCATCCTCCTCGTCATCATCATCATAAACATCTTCATCATCATGATCATCATCGTCACCATCATCACCATCCTCATCCTCATCCTCATCCTCGTCCTCATCCTTATCATCATCCTCATCCTCATCATCATCATCATCATCGATCATCATCGCCATCCTCATCCTCTTCATCAGCATCACCTTACTCATCATCATCATCATCATCATGAACATCATCGTCCCCATCGTTGTCGTCATCATCATAATCATCATCGCCATCGTCATCATCATCATCATCTCCATCATCATCATCATTCCTCCTCCTCCTCCTCCTCCTCCTCATCATCATCATCAACATGATCATCATCATCACCATCAACATCATGAACATCATCATCACCATCATCAAGATCATCATCAACATCAATATCATCATCGTCATTATCATCATCCTCATCATCATCATCACCTTCATCATCATCATCATCACCATCCTCATCCTCATCATCACCATGATCATTGGTCATCGATCATCATCACCATCCTCATCATCATCACCATCCTCATCCTCATCATCAGCATCACCTTCCTCATCATCATCATCATCATCCTCATCATCATCGTCACCATCATTGTCATCATGATCAACATCATCATCATCACCATCATCATCATCATCATCTTCATCATCCTCCGCCTCCTCCTCCTCCTCCTCCTCCTCCTCCTCCTCCTCATCACCATCAACATCATGAACATCGTCATCACCATCGTCATCATCATCATCAACATCATCATCATCATCAACATCATCATCAACATCAACATCATCATCATCATCAACAACATGATCATCATCATCACCATCAAGATCATGAACATCATCATCACCAGTGTGGTGATCATCATCATCATCAACATCATTGTCATCATCCTCATCCTCATCATCATCATCCTCCTCCTCATCATCTTCATCATCATCATCACCATCAACATCATGAACATCATCGTCACTATTGTCATCATCATGATCATCAACATCATCACCATCGTCATCCTCATCATCACCATCATCATCACCATCATCATTGATCATCAATCATCATTATCAAAAGAGGCATGATCATCATGTTCATCATCATCTCCATCTTCATCATCTTCATCACCATCATCATCATCAACATCAACATCATCAAAATCATCATCGTCATCGTCATCATCAACATCAACATCATCATCACCATCAACATCATGAACATCAACATCACCTTCCTTATATTCATCATCATCACCTTCATCATCATCATCATCAACATGATCATCAGCATCAGCATCAACATCATGAACATCATCATCACCAACGTCGTCATCATTATCATCATCATCACCATCATGATAATCATCATCGTCTTCATCACCATCAGTATGGAGGGATGGAGTAAGGGAGAAAAAGGAACATATAGGGAGGGATGCAGAGACAATGAGGGAGGTATATTTAGAAAGAGATAGGGATATGTAGGGATTATTGGGGCTATAGAGAGAAACAATTATATGCATGAAAATAAGGGAACACTAAAAACATTTGTTTTGTTGCTAGTCATAGAAAACATTTGGGAAGTTATGATCTTATTCGTTGCCCTAGCCATGCACCCAATCTATTAATTGTGCTTAACCATATCGGGTGCGCATTATACTTAAACAAATCGCGTATGCATTTTTACTCTATATAACACGTGCGCATTTTACGACTGTAAAAATAGTGAATTTTTTTTGTCCAAGAGAAACTTCACTTTGTTTTTATGAATTTATCCCATTACCGTGTGTTTTTTTTCAGGAGCACAAGCCCGCCTATGAAAATACTCACAATTTACACATTCTCCATCATTCTTTTTGTTATGCAGGTGCAACCTTGAGGATATCTTTCATGGTTGAGGAGTGCACAGGATAAGATATCAAGCTTCAATGTCATTTCATGGTGATGGTGGATATACAAAATTGTACAAGAAAATCAACTTGAGGAACAATTTATGATTTAACTTTCATTTGCTTATTATTCAAGAGAAGCAAAGGTAAATTTTCCCATTCATTATTGTTTTGATGGGAAATATGAACAATTGAGAAGGAAGATTGAAGCACCTTGAAGGATCAATAGTTATAAAGCAAGTTAAAGGTTTCAAAGCTTGTAATTGAGGAGCAACAAAAACAAACTATATTGACATTGATCATTGTGGTGATGGGGAATGTACGTAACAGAGGAAGAAAATCAGCAAGGAAGAAGAGACCTCAAGAAGTCATCGAAGAGGAGAAAGAAAAGAAAACAACTGACATGATGAATCAGAGGATTTCTTTGGAAACTAATCCAAATCCAATTATAGAGGATACAACGGTTCATTCTATTAATCCAGCACAAGAAAAATGGAAGCATTCACTAGAGGGACCTTCAATTTCCACAATAGTTGTTGAGCAAGCACCCCATGGAAGTATTCAAGAAGCAAAACGTAGGTGCTCATTAGGGGATGTTTCAAATCCCACATCAAGTCAAAGTGATAAGTTACCATCTCAAGACGAAGCTCATGAAGAAGCGTTGTACATGGAGCCTACTGTTGAAGAGGCGTTGGACATGGAGCCTACTGTTGAAGAAGAAAATATTAACCGGACCATCGATGAGGATGTTGGACTTCCACCATCCAACTACCAGGAAGAGAATGAAGGACAACAAGTTGCTACTGAAACGCCAGAGTGTTTTGTTGATGCACTAGATGATAGAAATCCAACCCCTTACCTCCATTAGAAAGCACACGTCGAAGAACTCCGAAGCGTATACAAGTTGATGAAGGACTCCTCAATTCCATTGAAGGTACGCTATCTAAACGTAGTATTGCTTATCAAACTCAACAGATACTAAATAAATATTTTGTTTCTAAATGTGATAGAGATAAGGGTAGATTATTTTTATCATTGTTAAAATCTAGGGGCAGGAATATTGTTAGGAAATCATTAGGGATAAAGATTATAAAGCCTTCTGGACCAAGTTCTCATATAGTTAAAAGCTTAGTAGATGCCTTTGCTAAAATTGGTAAGAACACACGGTCAAAGGACCGCAATGTGGCTCGTCGTGCGTTGTCACAAGCAATTGTAAATAAGAACACCAAGGTCCTTCATTTTCTCAAGCCTACATCTAAACTAGTTAATTTGAATGTAAAAACCCTCCGTAGGTATTCTATTAGAAGAGAACATCTTAACAGAACCACCTAGACTGATTTTTGGGCCTTTATTGTTCGGTTGCCATGTCGTGACATGAAGCTAGTTGATGCAGTAAAGGGACTAGTGCAGAGTTTTTGGCATGATCACACAAGGCCTTCTTCAAACCGGAAGGATGTACTAAAACTGAGAAGGGGTTCAAAGGACCGTGAACCACATATTAAGCATCTTCTTGATATAACATAGATAGAACTATACGAGAAATTTAGGAATGAACATAGACAATTGAATTTGGGGCAAAGATATTTTGAGAAATGCAAGCCCTGGTATGTTAGAATAAATACTCTTTGTAGCACTTGTTGTTGTAGATACCATGTAGAATATAAATATTACTATGAAACATTTTCGTACATTTGTCATGTGTTGCATACTAACCATGTGCAGGATTTCACCTTGACAATACCACTGACCTCATCAAAAGAATTTATTCATAGTATCATGTGCAATAGGCCTGAGGGGCAAACTTACTATACAAAATCCTATTTGGATGGAACTTGATCCAACTGTGCTGGAATGGCATTATTGAGCCAATGTATGCACGAGACTGGAGATAATGAATTTGGGAATATGGTTACAGACATGAAAAGTTTCAAATATATCAGCTCTGAAATAGTCCCAAGAAAAGAAAGAAAAAAAATACAATTGGTGACATCTCAGGTACATGCATTTATGTATAAATTTATGTTTGAGCAGTTGCATTTCATTCCTTACTTACAACAAAACCTGATATTGAAATTGTTTTTTGTCAACAGGTACAAGTTAGTGTCTTCATCAAGGAATTTATTGAAAAGACAGGTCAATATGTTCAGCATGTCCACGTGGCATGATGGTAGGATGAGAAGCTTAGAATATGCAGAGATACATTTCCTCGTGGTACTATACTTTCAGTTGTTGATTTTACCGAGAACTACACTCTGCAACCTCAAAGATGAGATCCAAAGTCAGTATTATCACTTTGAGCAGGTTTCCTTGATGGTGCATATCACATATAGGCATGGCCCAAATAGCAGTGAAGAGCAAAGAGAAATTCTAAAGGAATATCACTTCTACATAAGTGATGATAGGTGCCATTACTTCCACTATGTACGTCATTGCTTCATCATGTTCTATGTTCATTTGAAGGGTAGGAACATACATATGGTTTGACACTAGATTCAGTCTGATGGATGTGCTGGTCAGTTCAAAAATGTACACATATTTCAATGGTTGTGTTCATTGCATAAAAACTACAAAGTTCCACATATGTGGACCTATTTTGAGACTAGACATGGTAAAGGAGAGCATGATGGAGCTGGAGCATGTGTCAAAACAGCCCTACAGAAAGAGGAATTGAAATTATCTACAATATCTACTATTCTAAATGCTCAATCTATAGTAGGTGGTGCACGTCAGTAATGGGAGAGGAATCAGCTATGCGAGTAGAATCCACAAGAAAGAGACATGTGGAGAGAATTTTTTGGGAGGTGCTAGACATAGATCGTTCAAATGCATGGGAATGCAATACTGTTCCTGGGACTCGTGGCTTTCATTTGGTTCGAAGCTCTGATAACCCAGTATTTGAAATTTGGACCAGAAAACTTGCTTGTTTTTTATCGCCTTGTTGTGATGGTGACTGGAATGTGTGTGAATAATTGGATTGGGTTGATGGATGGGATTGCATATCACTTCCACTTGATCGGCATGCAATTGTTGAGTTAACTCCGTTGGAAGAAGACTAATCATCTATTTCTATATATTTTGATCATGTATCAGACCTTGTACAACCTGGTATGATGCATTTCCTTAACATTTTTTTGTAAAATTTACATAGTCTTGAAACTCACATTAATGGCCTTGTATCACAGAAAAAATATTTGATGATATACCTACAATCATACTATGCTGGACACATATACACAGTGGTTTCCTCAAAAGATAGTGAATGGGGTGGTGATTACTGGTTGGCACGTTGTATAGAGGGAAAGCAAACCCTCATTATGTCCATGACTAATGATGAAAACAACCACTTCCCCATCGGTTCTATGGTTGTTAAAGGTGAATATCTTACACATGACAACAACGCAAGAAACAAGGGTGGTTATGTTTACAGGGATTACAAACCAGGTGCAAGTGTGTATCACTTTACCAACTTAATCATTGGTACAAACCTCCAGGTACGAACAATGCCTAGTCGGAATTCATCGAAGGTACGCTACTTATTACCGGATACAGAGCACGAGAGACTAATGGAGACCATCATTATAAGAGATGATCCAAAGGGCTTGGTTGTATGATAATAGGTGGGATATAGCATGATGAGGTATGTATCATAATTGTAATTTTCCCATGTATGTTTCTTATGAATATGTTAATTTTGTGTTCTTGTACGCTAGTTCTTACCGGATACATATCAAGAGAGACTGATGGAGACCATCATTATAAGAGATGATCCGGAGGCCTTGGTTGTATGATATTAGGTGGGATCTAGCATAATGAGGTATGTATCATAGTTTTAATTTTCCCATGTATGTTTCTTATGAATATGTCAATTTTGTGTTCTTGTACGCTACTTCTTACCAGATACATAGCACGAGAGACTAATGGAGACCATCATTATAAGAGATGATCCGACGGCCTTGGTTATATGATATTAGATGGGATCTAGCATGATGAGGTATGTATCATAATTTTAATTTTCCCATGTATGTTTCTTATGAATATGACAATTTTTTGTTCTTGATATGCGAAATTTTCTATATTGTTGTTTATAAATATGCCAAAAATTCTCTTGTATGTCAACTTAATGAACATGCCAAATTTTACGTATAATCAATAAACCATATATATCAATCATATGAACATTTCAAGATCTCATTCACATGATATACATAACATTAGAATACATACATGTATCTCTGTAGGTCATACCTATCAAAGTTCTTTGTAGGCTCTCTTACATGACTAAAACCATAATGTTTCAAGTAGGTAATATTGTTAATGTTTTCAACCGATATATACAACTAGGATGATGGAAACAAGATGCCGAAATGATAAAATTATGTTTAAAGGCTTGTATAATTTCCTTCTTGACAGCTCACCTCTTATACCCGCATGTCCATTGCCAAAGGGGTAGTCCATAGTAGTGTTGGAATTTCATCTCATTTTTTATTTATTTAAAAGTTTAAGTTCTACTTAAAAGATAATAAAAGATAATAACGGATTTGGGCCAAAGCTGGACAATGCATTTCATTCCAACGAAGGCCAAACTTGGAAAACCCTATCCCTAACTAGGGTTTATTGTTTAACATGCATGGACCATAACCATAATCCTACCTAGGAAACCCTAATCCTAACCCTAATCTTATCTTACTGTCACAACTCAATTCAGAATCAATCTAATGTCCAAGTCAACTTCCTCAAATCCGATGGACTTATGCTTCAAATCATGTTGATTCATGAAGTTGACTTTAGTGTGCATGTACTGAGATAATTGAAACCTTTCAATATAATAGTTTTTTCTTGCACAATTTCTATTCTATGCCCCGGGTACGGATTCAACGGGTGTCCCTCAAAGCCTATAGGAGGTGGGATTCAATGTGCCACATAATCATGATCATTGCTCGGATCGACGAACCGTCAGCTCTATTTGATTCGGGAAATCGGGATAGTGCTAGGGTGGCCCTCTAATTTGGTTCCATGGAGAAGAGACCATTACTTTGGTCAATTTTGGAAACTAGGGTTTTTCTCAGTATTTAAATGTGAAATTTTTGCACATGGGGGTCAAATTTGTATATTGCTCGACCATGAAGGTGTGGCTAGAGTTCCCACATAACACATGCCTAGACACGCTTGCATGACCCACCAGAAGCGCTTTTTCATGCACGGTTTCCATTCTATGCCCCGGGTAGGGATTCAATAGTTGTCCCTAAAAGACTATAGGAGGTGGGATTCAACGTGCCACAGAATCATTACCATTGCTCAGATCGATGAACCATCGGCTCCATTGGATTCAAGACATCAGGATAGTGCTAGGGTATCCCTCTAATTTGGTTCCATGGAGAAGAGACCATTATTTTGGTCAATTTTGGAAACTAGGGTTTTGCTCACTGAGTGAATGTGAAATTTTTGCACATGGGGGTCAAATTCGCATATTACTCAACCGTGAAGGTGTGGCTAGAGTTCCCACATAACACATGCCTAAACACACTTGCACAACCCACCAAAAGCCCTTTTTTATGCATGGTTTCCATTATATGGCATGGGTAGGGATTCAACAGGTGTCCCTGAAAGCCTGTAGGAGGTGGGATTCAACGTGCCACCAAATCATGACTATTGCTCAGATCGATGAACCATCAGCTCCATTGGATTTAGGACATCGAGATAGTGCTACGATGGTGCTCTAATCTAGTTCCATGGAGAAGAGACCATTATTTTGGTCAATTTTGGAAACTAGGGTTTTGCTCAGTAAGTGAATGTGAAATTTTTGCACAACAGGGTCAAATGCGCATATTACTCGACCGTGATTTTGTGGCTAGTGTTCGCACATAATACATGCCTAAAAAATCTTGTACAAACCACTGAAATTCCTTTTTGATGCATGGTTTCCATTCTATGCCCCGGGTAGGGATTCAACAGGTGTCCCTGAAAGTGTGCAGGAGGTGGGATTCAACATGCCACAGAATCATGACCGTTGCTCGGATCAACAAACCGTCAACTCCGTTGGATTTCAAACATTGAGATAGTGCTAGGGTGGCCCGCTAATCTACTTCCATGGAGAAGAGACCATTATTTTTGTCAATTTTGGAAACTAGGGTTTTGCTCAGTAAGTGAATGTCCAATTTCTGCACATATGGGTCGGATTTGCAAATTCCTTGACCGTGAACATGTGGCTAGCATTCCCACATGGAACCTACCTAAACACGCTTGCATGACACACTGGAAGCCCTTTTTGATGCATGGTTTCCACTCTATGCCCCAGTTAGGGATTCAACGGGTGTCCCTAAAATCCTGTGGGAGGTGGGATTCAACGTTCTATAGATTGATGACCATTGCTCGGATCGATGAACCGTCAGCTCTGTTGGATTCAATACATCGCGATAGTGCTAGAGTGGCCCTCTACTCTGGGTCCATGGACAAGGGATCATTTTTTTTTGTCAATTTTGGAAACTAGGGTTTTGCTCATTAAGTGAATGTGAAATTTTGACACATAAAGGTCAGCTTGAAGGAGATTGTAGATCTTCCCCTCATATAATATATGTGAGCATTTGTACAATGAAATTAAGGAGGAGACAATGCCATTATATCAGTAATCATGCAATGGAACATGTTTATGTTTAGAAACATGTGGCCATTCTATTATGCCATTATTACAAAATATATATATCTTCACGCTATGAATGCTTCGAAAATGCCATGTACATTAATCACACATAACTTTCATCTCTTTCAAAGTTGTTACTCGAGGCCATTCATCACATGCCATGTACATTAACAAAATGATAAAATAATGCGTAGGACATACATAATGTGCAGGATATAGTCATAACCATTATTTTGAATAAACCTTATAATACTCGGATACTTTTAGGTTTGATGTGTATCCCATGTATTCGTTAGATGAAAGACATCATGCCAAAAAATAATTTTATTTATGTAGTATGCACCTTGTGCATCATTTAAGTGTGTCAACTTTGTGCATCCTTTAAACGTTTGTTAGGTTGTTATGTGGGTAAGGTGATTTTGTATTCCACCAAGTTGGATCAATTGCTTAGCTATGCTAGGTACTTAAATGTGTATTATACCTATGTTCCATATTTTTTAATACAATTTGACATTGTTAATATAACATTTTATATGCAATTGGATCGTGGTAAAAAACAATTAAAATGTACATATTTGTCATTACCTAATTTATTGTAATTGTGCATTGTTCTCAAATTTATAACTGATATCTCCATACAATCGTAAAATCTATAAAAAATTGGGAACATTACACATAGAAACATTCTTCGCCACACATGTATAATCACACTTAAAAGACTGAACCATGAATATCTCAAGAGCCTTGATATTAAATATTTTTTATACCATGAAAGTTACAATACGAAAATATAAGGCCTAGATCTATGGCATGTCAATGTGCATGTATCAAAAACATATTTGATGTACATGTGCAAACAAAAGTACATCTGTCCTGGACCACACTCCTATACTCTAACTCAAGATTGTACATAAAAATACATATTTGTCCTGGCCTAACACATCAAAATTATAACTTTCTCTTGTTTTTCCTAGACCCTGATGTTCTTCTGCTCTATCTACAACCACTATGCATCTCTGGTGACTGCAAATAAATGACAATATTTCTTGATCAGGTAACTGAACTAGTACTGTCCATCAATAACAAAGTTTGAATATTTAAAATATGACTCAATTGTAAATAAAACAAAAACTCACTGCATCCATCGGGGGTATAGGTGCCTATGGTGTTGAGGGTGTAGGTGCCTCTGCTGTGCTCATCCTTGCAACGAGCCTCATTGCCATGCTTCTTTGCAAATAAAAAAAATATGTCAATTATCTCAAGAATTATCAACATGTACATGAATGATAAACTACTAATAAATTATGTAAAAAATGACCATCTCACCGAAAAAACCATTTCTAGGACATGAGGCTGGTGCTTTTCAGTAGTAAGAGGAGTTGTAGGTTGAAAATCAACCTCAGTTGCGTTGGAACTAATGGACCAGGGTGTGGTTACATCCACCAAATGATTAAATAGTTAGATATCGTGCATGTCCATAAACAATACAAATGAAATGTACAATTACAAATATTCAAGTAGATGTACCTCACTATGAATTATCCCTATTGTAGATGTAGCATTGACAGTGGCATCAACAATCCCACTAAGTTCTGGCATGGATGACTCTACATCCTGATGCTGTAAACATGCAAAAATAATATTAAGAAAAACCACTTGTGAAGTGAAGACATAGCTAACCAACAACGGCCATTGGAAGTGTGTACATTACCGTGGGATGAGTAGGTTGATCCTCATGCACACCCACTCTGTTTAAGGAAAAGGGACCTCGTTTGGTGTAAACAACCCCCTTATCTATGTTTGGACTATGGGGAGATCCAAACCAAAGAGGTGGTGCAGGGATCTGCGATGACGTCTGCATTCATAAAGTGTTACCATAGTTAGACATGGATTTGAATGGATGGAATAATATGTACTGAAAAAATAACATGTTGTATTATACTTACCCCTTCCTGGGACATATCTCCACCATGGGAGTGACCGCTTCCATCAATTTCTTGCCCCTCCTCAGATGCCTCTAGCATCTTTACATTAGCGATCTATAAAGTAGTGTGCAGTAAGAAATTTAAATAATTCGAACAAGATTCAATCATAACCCATGTACTTACATTCTTCAAGTACTCGTAAATTCCACCTTGGACTATGTTGTTGATATCAATGTCTCCAACATCATGTTCTAAGTGGGGTTCCTGCAACTTCAAAAATTGTAAATATTAGACATTTTAATAAATTAATCAAGACTAACACATGCATTAACAAAATTATATGTAATAACAAAACGAAAAGTGTTTAAATATCACCTCAATTGTTGTTCTTTGGGCCTCGGGTACAACCACACCGGGTGCAGTACCACCCCCGTGAGAGGCATAAATCTCCTACAAGAGTAAATATTGCATATATATTATGAATATTTTAATATGTTAGATATAGTATGGAACAATTAAAAGTTGAACCATAACAGAGTTTTAAAACAATGTCTTTACCTAATGAACAATCATTGTAGTGGTACCATGTCTTGGTCTAAGACCATAACAGGGTACCCCACACGATGTACAGATGTGTGGCTCGCTCTAAGGAACATGGGATGTCAGTCTATCCCCACCAACAGATGTCCCTCCACCACCAGAAGCTGGTGGTTGTACACCAGTAGAGGAAGAGGGCGCTCTCTAGTCAATAGTGGTCGTGTGTCGAGAGACCATCTCAGATAGAGTAAAAAATGCATCGTGTGTCTGGGAAACCATGTCATGTGCAGGAGGGACATTTTCCCTTGGTAGCTGAGCACGGGGTGCAAGTATATGTGGATTGGCATCTCTATGCCTAGAATGGGGTCGATGTTGGGGCATTCCCCTACCAACTCCCTAAAAGCCCAACATGTCAAAATAGTTGACATGTTTCCCCATCACAAACTCTGCATACAATTTTTGGAGGAAGTACTTTGGTACTTCCCTATTGTTGTTAGGGGGGATGTCAAAAACCATGTACCACTTATCCATCCAATTGTCTCTGATGGGTGGATAAGTGCACCACTCAATAGAAATATGTGGCATGTTGATCTCTGGAATGTCATCTGTCTCAGGAAGTCTAAACAATGAATAGATGGGATGTTTTGTTATTTTCAGCTTTTTTACCTCATTGTAACTCAACCCATCAGCATATTGTTGCCTTTTCCTCTCCTTGTAAGATGTGATGCATATACAATGCATAATTCAATCTTGCGATCGTATCAACAATAGACAATAATGAATCTGACAAGGAGCGACGGAGCTCATCTCCACCCCTCCAAGCTGAACCAATCTTTCTCAAATGGCCAATAAACCTCAGTATCTCTGCATTGTTATGATCCATAGTAGCCACTTCAATCATAAATACAAATAAAATATCATTAGAAATATAAACAAATGATATAATGACATATCTAAGAACTGAAAACTATATAACTATTGACATATAAACTAAATCTATCATGTAAATTTAAAAATTGATCTTGAATTTTACAGTAAAGGGGGTTAATTTTAAAACTTGATCTTGGATTAGGATGTTAGTTTTACTATCTTTAATTAAAGGGGGTTATTGTTCAATAATAATTTTAGTTAATTGAATTGGGAAACTAATATTTAAATGAAAAGGGCTATAGTTAGGGATAATTAATGAGATTGGTAGTTATTTCATGTTTTAATTATTGTTAATGCGGGGAATTGTAATATGGATGAGACTAGTAGTTAGTCTCTATTCTAGTTATGGATCATGTTGTTAGAGTGTTAGTCTATTCATAAGCTATTTATTTTTAATGAGAGCGGCTATTGTTGAATGAATTTGGTAATCAATTTCTAAGCCATTTATTAATAACGAAGATTATTATCCTTTTGATGAGGGTGATATTCAATGGCTATGGTAGCTATTGTTAATGAGGGTGACTATATTTCTATGAGGAAGACAAGTTAATTCCTTTATATCAGGCCACTTGTCAATTCATACATCAATAATTGTTATCATAGATACAATGGGATGGTTTGGATCATATCACAACCAACTATATAAAATACACAACTTAAAGACTCAACATTAGAGTGTACAAAATGTCAAAAAGAAATAAAACATGACAAGGAAAAAATGCCAATATATTCATTTGTTTTTTGAGTTAATTGGGGTTTTGGTTTCGATTGGGCATGGGAATTTTGGGTATGAATTTTGTTAAATAATCAAAATTATTTAATTTTTATCAATAAATTGGGGAATTGGTTTCAATTGGCGAATTACATTGGGGTTCTTGTTTCCATTGGGAAATTCCATTGGGTTTTTGTTTCAATTGGCCAATTCCATAGGGTTTTTGTATCAATTTCCCATAATTTAATTTAATATGGTATAATTTTTCAATATAGGGCAAATAAATTGATGAAGAAAAAGAAAAAAACATGAAAAGAAATGAGGAAAATACCTCACAAGGGGGAGGTTTATCCAAAGGTGGAAATGGAGGGATTTGGAACACCTAAAATCACATTTGCACAGTCGATATTTGGTCCTCGTTGGTCCAATAGCCGTGCGGTGAGGAGAAAAAGACGGCCTCGACCAATTTAAAAAAAACAATCTTTCCAAATCGCACCTCCGTTTTAGTGAGAGAAATCGTGCACACAATTTAAGAGTGATTGAATTCACTCCACCATTGCATCTAAAAGGTCCCTCCTCATCATCATCATAAACATCTTCTTCATCATCATCATCATCATCACCATCATCACCATCCTCATCCTCATCCTCATCCTCATCCTCGTCATCATCATCAACATCGATCATCATCAGCATCACCTTCCTCATCATCATCATCATCATTAACATCATCGTCACCATCATCATCATCATGTTCAACATCGTCATCACCATCATCATCATCACGATCATCTTCATCATCATCATCCCTCCTACTCCTCCTCCTCCTCCTCCTCATCATCATCACTTCTATCATCATCATCCTCATCCTCATCATCACCATGATCGTTAGTCATCGATCATCATCACCATCCTCATCCTCATCACCACCATGATCATTGATCATCGATCATCATCACCATCCTCATCCTCATCATCACCATGATCATTGATCATCGATCATCATCACCATCCTCATCCTCATCGTCACCATGATCATTGATCATCGATCATCATCATCATCCTCATCCTCATCATCACCATCCTCATCCTCATCATCAGCATCACCTTCCTCATCATCATCATAATCATCATGAACATCATCATCACCATCATTGTCATCATGATCAACATCATCATCACCATCATCATCATCATCATCATCTTCATCATCCTCTTCCTCCTCCTCCTCCTCATCATCATCATCAACATCCTCTTCATCATCACCATCAACATCATGAACATCATCGTCACCATCATTGTCATCATCATCGACATCATCATCATCATCATCATCATCATCATCATCTTCATCATCATCATCATCACCATTCTCATCCTCATCATCACCATAATCATTGATCATCGATCATCATCGCCATCCTCATCCTCGTCATCACCATCCTCATCCTCATCATCACCATGATCATTGATCATCGATCATCATCACCAACATCGCCATGATCATCATCATCATCATCATCATCAACATCAACATCATTATCAACATCATCAACATGATCATCAACATCACGATCAACATCATCATTACCAGCGTTGTCGTCATCGTCATCATCATCATCATCATCATCCCTATCATCCTGATCATCATCATCGTCATTACCTTCATCATCATCATCAACATCAACATCATGAACATCATCATCACCAGCGTCGTCATCATCATCATCATCAACATCATCGTCATCATCCTCATGATCATCATCATCATCCTCCTCCTCATCATCTTCATCATCATCATCACCATCAACATCATGAACATCATCATCACCGTCGTCGTCATCATCATCATCATCAACATCATCCTCGTCATCGTCATCATCATCAACATCATCGTCATGATCGTCATCGTCATCACCATCATCATCACCATCGTCACCATCCTCATCCTCCTCGTCATCATCATCATAAACATCTCCATCATCATGATCATCATCATCACCATCATCACCATCCTCATCCACATCTTCATCCTCATCCTCATGCTCATCATCATCCTCATCCTCATCATCATCATCATCATCATGAACATCATCGTCACCATCGTTGTCGTCATGATTATAATCATCACCATCGTCATCATCATCATCATCTCCATCATCATCATCATTCCTCCTCCTCCTCCTCCTCCTCCTCCTCATCATCATCAACATGATCATCATCATCACCATCAACATCATGAACATCATCATCACCATCATCAAAACCATCATCAACATCAATATCATCATCGTCATCATCGTCATCGTCATCATCATCATCACCTTCATCGTCATCATCATCACCATCCTCATACTCATCATCACCATGATCATTGGTCATCGATCATCATCACCATCCTCATAATCATCACCATCCTCTTCCTCATCATCAGCATCACCTTCCTCATTATCATCATCATCATCATCCTGATCATCATCGTCAGCATCATTGTCATCCTGATCAACATCATCATCATCACCATCATCATCATCATCATCTTCATCATCCTCCGCCTCCTCCTCCTCCTCCTCCTCCTCGTCATCATCATCACCATCAACATCATGAACATCATCATCACCATCTTTATCATCATCATCAACATCATCATCATCATCATCATCATCATCACCAACATGATCATCATCATCACCATCAAGATCATGAACATCATCATCACCAGTGTCGTGATCATCATCATCATCATCATCATCATCATCATCATCATCCTCATCATCATCTTCATCAACATCATCACCATCAACATCATGAACATCATCGTCACTGTCGTCGTCATCATGATCATCAACATCATCACCATCGTCATCCTCATCATCACCATCATCATCACCATCATCATCACCATCATCATTGATCATCAATCATCATAATCAAAAGAGGCATGATCATCATGTTCATCATCATCTCCATCTACATCATCATCATCATCTTCATCACCATCGTCATCATCAACATCAACATCATCAACATCATCATCGTCATCGTCATCATCAACATCAACATCATCATCACCATCAACATCATGAACATCAACATCACCTTCATCATCATCATCATCAATATGATCATCAGCATCACCATCAACATCATGAACATCATCATCACCATCGTCGTCATCATTATCATCATCATCATCATCATCACCATCATGATAATCATCATCGTCTTCATCACCATCAGTATGGAGGGATGGAGTAAGGGAGAAAAAGGAACATATAGGGAGTGATGCAGAGAGAATGAGGGAGGTATATTTAGAAAGAGATAGAGATATGTAGGGATTATTGGGGCTATAGAGAGAAACAATTATATGCATGAAAATAAGGGAACACTAAAAACATTTGTTTTGTTGCTGGCCATAGAAAACATTTGGGAAGTTATGATCTTATTCGTTGCCCTAGCCATGCACCCACTCTATTAATTGTGCTTAACCATATCGTGTGCGCGTTACACTTAAACAAATCGCGTACGCATTTTTACTCTATATAACATGTGCTCATTTTAGGACTGTAAAAATAGTGAATTTTTTTTGTCCGAGAGCAACTTCACTTTGTTTTTATGAATTTCTCCTATTACCACGTGTTTTTTTTCAGCAGCACGAGCCCGCCTGTGAAAATACTCACAATTTACAAATTCTCCATCATTCTTTTTGTTATGCAGGTGCAACATTGAGGATATCTTTCATGGTTGAGGAGTGCACAGGATAAGATATCAAGCTTCAATGTCATTTCATGGTGATGGTGGATATACAAAATTGTACAAGAAAATCAGCTTGAGGAACAATTTATGATTTAACTTTCATTTGCTTATTATTCAAGAGAAGCAAAGGTAAATTTCCCCATTCATTATTGTTTTGATGGGAAATATGAACAATTGAGAAGGAAGATTGAAGCACCTTGAAGGATCAATAGTTATAAAGCAAGTTAAAGGTTTCAAAGCTTGTAATTGAGGAGCAACAAAAACAAACTATATTGACATTGATCATTGTGGCGATGGGGAATGTACGTAATAGAGGAAGAAAATCAGCAAGGAAGAAGAGACCTCAAGAAGTCATCGAAGAAGAGAAAGAAAAGAAAAGAATAGACATGATGAATCAGAGGCTTTCTTTGGAAACTAATCCAAATCCAATTATAGAGGATACGGCGGTTCATCCTATTAATCCAGCACAAGAAAAAAAGAAGCATTCACTACAGGGACCTTCAATTTCCACAATAGTTGTTGAACAAGCACCCCATGGAAGTATTCAAGAAGCAAAACGTAGGTGCTTTTAGGAAATTTCAACTCAAAATGGGCCTTTTAAGTCTAATTCACCCAAGATTTCAAGAGGGGGGATGCATAAGTAGGGAAACAGACATGTAGAGACTATCCGAAAGTTTAGGGAAATTCAGTGGGGACCAGT
>LPNX011036939.1:389637-391119 GCA_001517045.1 Pseudotsuga menziesii | reverse complement strand
GAATGGCTTGGATTGGGGGATTCATACCACTACCCAATATACCTAGAAGTACTTGGTGATGAATGCAAGCGAGCCAACTACTTCAAATTTTGTGCAACCCTGCAAAAGAGGAATAAATCTTACAACTTATAAAAGCTAATTGGAAGCGAAGGAAGCGAGTTTGCGGCTACCCTTTTTTTGCCAAAATATCGCACAAACTAAGAAGAAATTTTTTTGACAAAATATCGCACAGACTAAGAAGAAAGTAAAATTTTGGGCTGCTAGGAAGAGGGAAAAACATGAATAGGAATTAAAACAGATTTAGTCTTAAATTCCTCAAGCCCAGGATAGAGCTGGGGGAGGATACCATACCCTTAACATCCATCAAATTTCATGGATCTTTTGAGACACTTATACAATGAATCTTGCGGTCAATTAAAAACAAGAAATGTAGGAAATTGAATGACCTTTCCAAATATATAATTTTTTTCTATTGGAAATGTCGTTAACTATATAAAGTTAGATATGTTTTAACGAGCACTTTTTTATTTTTGGGACAAATTATAAGGTATATGTTTTTGTGGGTGCAGTGATTGAGTGTCTAAATGATGGAATAAACTTACGAAAACCGGTATACATATAGAAAACATATAGGACTAGTGTACGACTATTTTTCCAATAATAAAAATAATATTTTTAAATTTGTTTTTAATTATCTAAGAGATCAAACCTTGAAAATGGTACGTTAATTGTGGGTGCAGCGTTTGAATGTCTTAATGCAATTATTTCGAAGTAGGTTTTTTATAGCATGTAGAGGTTGGTGTTCTTTAGTGCACCATACAATTGTTTTTTAAATGGTTGAGAAACGAAAGAGATATGGACAAAACACTAACAGTGTGTTTCTTGAGTTGAGGAGTGATGACAGAAGATAAATAAGAAAAAAATAGAAAAAATTATGTATTCTTCTTAAAATTTACATATTTAGAATATGCAAAAAAAACCATATCTGTTTCTAAAATCTCATAAAAAATGGTGTGCAACATAATCAAATGAACTGCTAAACACAAGCATATTGGAAATTTGGATATAATGCTGAATTAGCGATGGTTTATCATACTCCAAGGCATAGGCATGTTGAATCTGAAGCACAGTACAAAGCAGACACATAGGGATAGGAATTCTAAGAAAGCATGGGTGGAGGCTCGGCCTTGTCATTTGGTGGGAATTTTTTTTTGAATTTAACCAATACATGAGCATGCTATAGTAAAACCACACGCATGCGTGATTCAGTAAAGAAAAATGCATGCACGATTTATAAAAGATAAATGCATGCGCATTGTAGTTAACATCAATATCATGAACGCCATCGTCATAATCATCATCACCTTCATCATCATCATTGTCACCATCCTCATCCTCATCATCACCATGATCATTGGTCATTGCTCATCCTCATCATCACCATGATCACTGGTCATTGATCATCATCACCATCACCATGAT
>LPNX011036939.1:372137-384637 GCA_001517045.1 Pseudotsuga menziesii | reverse complement strand
TTCTTTTTGTTATGCAGGTGCAACATTGAGGATATCTTTCATGGTTGAGGAGTACACAGGATAAGATATCAAGCTTCAATGTCATTTCATGGTGATGGTGGATATACAAAATTGTACAAGAAAATCAGCTTGAGGAACAATTTATGATTTAACTTTCATTTGCTTATTATTCAAGAGAAGCAAAGGTAAATTTTCCCATTCATTATTGTTTTGATGGGAAATATGAACAATTGAGAAGGAAGATTGAAGCACCTTGAAGGATCAATAATTATAAAGCAAGTTAAAGGTTTCAAAGCTTGTAATTGAGGAGCAACAAAAACAAACTATATTGACATTGATCATTGTGGCGATGGGGAATGTACGTAACAGAGGAAGAAAATCAGCAAGGAAGAAGAGACCTCAAGAAGTCATCGAAGAAGAGAAAGAAAAGAAAAGAATAGACATGATGAATCAGAGACTTTCTTTGGAAACTAATCCAAATCCAATTATAGAGGATACAACGGTTCATTTTATTAATCCAGTACAAGAAAAAAGGAAGCATTCACTAGAGGGACCTTCAATTTCCACAATAGTTGTTGAACAAGCACCCCATGGAAGTATTCAAGAAGCAAAACGTAGGTGCTCATTAGGGGATGTTTCAAATCCCACATCAAGTCAAAGAGATAAGTTACCATCTCAAGATGAAGCTCATGAAGAAGCGTTGTACATGGAGCCTACTGTTGAAGAGGCGTTGGACATGGAGCCTACTATTGAAGAAGAAAATATTAACCAGACCATCGATGAGGATGTTGGACTTCCACCATCCAACTACCAGGAAGAGAATGAAGGACAACAAGTTGCTACTGAAATGCCAGAGTGTATTGTTGATGCACTAGATGATAGAAATCCAACCCCTTACCTCCATTAGAAAGCACACGTCGAAGAACTCCGAAACGTATACAAGTTGATGAAGGACTCCTCAATTCCATTGAAGGTACGCTATCTAAACGTAGTATTGATTATCAAACTCAACAGATACTAAATAAATATTTTGTTTCTAAATGTGATGGAGATAAATGTAGATTATTTTTATCATTGTTAAAATCTAGGGGCAGGAATATTGTTAAGAAACCGTTAGGGATAACGATGATAAATCCTTCTGGACCAAGTTCTCATATAGTAGATGCCTTTGGTAAAATTGGTAAGAACACATCGTCAAAGGACCGCAATGTGGCTCGTCATGCGTTGTCACAAGCAATTGTAAATAAGAACACCAAGGTCCTTCATTTTCTCAAGCCTACATCTAAACTAGTTAATTTGAATGTAAAAACCCTCCGTAGGTATTCTATTAGAAGAGAACATCTTGATAGAACCACCCAGACTGATTTTTGCGTCTTTATTGTTCGGTTGCCATGTCATGACATGAAGCTAGTTGATGCAGTAAAGGGACTAGTGCGGAGTTTTTGGCATGATCACACAAGGCCTTCTTCAAACTGGAAGGATGTACTAAAACTGAGAAGGGGTTCAAAGGACCGTGAACCACATATTAAGCATCTTCTTGATATAACATAGAGAGAACTATACGAGAAATTTAGGAATGAAGCAATTGAATTTGGGGAAAAGATCTTTTGAGAAATGTAAGCCCTGGTATGTTAGAATAAATACTCTTTGTAGCACTTGTTGTTGTAGATACCATGTAGAATATGAATATTACTATGAAAAATTTTTGTACATTCATCATGTGTTGCATACTAACCATGTGCAGGATTGCTCCTTGACAATACCACCGACCTCATCAAAAGAATTCATTCATAGTATCATGTGCAATACGCCTGAGGGGCAAACTTACTATGCAAAATCCTGTTTGGATGGAACTTGCTCCAATTGTGTTGGAATGGCATTATTGAGCCAATGTATGCACGAGACTGGAGACAATGAATTTGGGAATATGGTTACAGACATGAAAAGTTCCAAATATATCAGCTCTGAAATATTCCCAGGGAAAGAAAGAAAAAAATACAATTGGTGACATCTCAGGTACATGCATTTATCTACAAAATTTATGTTTGAGTAGTTGCATTTCATTCCTTACTTACAAAAAAACCTGATATTGAAATCGTTTTGTGTCAATAGGTACAAGTTAGTGTCTTCATCAAGGAATTTATTGAAAAGACATGTCAATATGTTCAGCATGTCCACGTGGCACGATGGCAGGATGAGAAGTTTAGAATATGCAGAGATACATTTCCTCGTGGTACTATACTTTCAGTTGTTGATTTTACCGAGAACTACACTCTGCAACCTCAAAATGAGATCCAAAGTCAGTATTATCACTCTGAGTAGGTTTCCTTGATGGCGCATATCACATATAGGCATGGCCCAAATAGCAGTGAAGAGCAAAGAGAAATTCTAAAGGAATATCACTACTATATAAGTGATGATAGGTGCCATTACTTCCACTATGTACATCATTGCTTCATCATGTTCTATGATCATTTGAAGGGCAGGAACATACATATGGATCGACACTGGATTCGGTCGGATGGATGTGCTGGTCAATTAAAAAATGTACACATATTTCAATGGTTGTGTTCATTGCAAAAAAACTACAAAGTTCCACATATGTGGACCTATTTTGAGACTAGGCATGGTAAAGGAGAGCATGTGTTAAAATAGCCCTACGAAGAGAGGAATTGAAATTATCTACAATATCTACTATTCTAAGTGCTCAATCTATAGTCAGGTGGTGCACATCAGTAATGGGAGAGGAATTAGCTATGCGAGTAGAATCCACAAGAAAGAGACACGTGGAGAGAATTTTTTGGGAGGTGGTAGAAATAGATCATTCACATGCATGGGAATGCAAGACTGTTCCTAGGACTCGTGGCTTTCATTTGGTTTGAAGCTTTGATAACCCAGTATTTGAAATTTGGACTAGAAAACTTGCTTGTTTTTTATCGCCTTGTTGTGATGGTGACTGGAATGTGTGTGAATAATTGGATTGGGTTGATGGATGGGATTGCATATCACTTCCACTTGATCAGCATGCAATTGTTGAGTTAACTCCATTGGAAGAAGACCAATCATCTATTTCTATATATTTTGATCATGTATCAGACCTTGTACAACCTGGTATGATGCATTTCCCTAACATTTTTTTGTAAAATTTACGTAGTCTTGAAACTCACATTAATGACCTTGTATCACACAAAAAATTTTGATGATATACCTACAATCATACTATGCTGGACACATATACGCAGTGGTTTCCTCAAAAGATAGTGAATGGGGTGGTGATTACTGGTTGGCACATTGTATAGAGGGAAAGCAAACCCTCATTATGTCCATGATTGATGATGAAAACAACCACTTCCCCATCGGTTCTATGGTTGTTAAAGGTGAATATCTTACATGTGACAACAATGCAAGAGACAAGGGTGGATATGTTTACAGGGATCACTTTACCAACTTAATCATTGGTACAAACCTCCAGGTACGAACAATGCCTAGTCATAATTCATCGAAGGTACGCTACTTCTTACCGGATACCGAGCACGAGAGACTAATGGAGACCATCATTATAAGAGATGATCCAAAGGGCTTGGTTGTATGATAATAGGTGGGATATATCATGATGAGGTATGTATCATAATTGTAATTTTTCCCTGTATTTTTCTTATGAATACGTTAATTTTGTGTTCTTGTACGCTACTTCTTACCGGATACATAGCAAGAGAGACTGATGGAGACCATCATTATAAGAGATGATCCGGAGGCCTTGGTTGTATGATATTAGGTGGGATATAGCATAATGAGGTATGTATCATAGTTTTAATTTTCCCATGTATGTTTCTTATGAATATGTCAATTTTGTGTTCTTCTACGCTACTTACCATATACATAGCACGAGAGACTAATGGAGACCATCATTATAAGAGATGATCCGACGGCCTTGGTTATATGATATTAGGTGGGATCTAGCATGATGAGGTATGTATCATAATTTTAATTTTCCCATGTATGTTTCTTATGAAAATGAAAATTTTTTGTTCTTGATATGCAAAATTTTCTATATTGTTGTTTATAAATATGCCAAAAATTCTCTTGTATGTCAAGTTAATGAACATGCCAAATTTTACGTATGATCAATAAACCATATATATCAATCATATGAACATTTCAATATCTCATTCACATGATATACATAACATTAGAATACATACATGTACCTCTGTAGGTCATACCTATCAAAGTTCTTTGTAGGCTCTCTTACAGGACTAAAACCCTAATTTTTCAAGTAGGTAATATTGTTAATGTTTTCAACCGATATATACAACTAGGATGATGGAAACAAGATGCCGAAATGATAAAATTATGTTTTAAGGATTGTATAATTTCCTTCTTGATAGCTCACCTCTTATACCCGCATGTCCATTGCCAAAGGGGTAGTGCATAGTAGTGTTGGAATTTCATCTCATTTTTTATTTATTTAAAAGTTTAAGTTCTACTTAAAAGATAATAACAGATTTGGGCCAACGCTGGACAATGCATTTCATTTCAACGAAGGTCAAACTTGGAAAACCCTATCCCTAACTAGGGTTTATTGTTTAACATGCATGGCCCATAACCATAACCCTACCTAGGAAACCCTAATCCTAACCCTAATATTATCTTACTATCACAACTCAATTCAGAATCAATCTAATGTCCAAGTCAACTTTTTGAAATCCGAATGACTTATGCTTCAAATCATGTTGATTCACAAAGTTGAATTTAGTTTTCATGTACTGAGATCATTGAAACCTTTCAATATAATAGTTTTTTCATGCACAATTTCCATTCTATGCCCCGGGTAGGGATTCAACGGGTGTCCCTGAAAGCCTGTAGGAGGTGGGATTCAATGTGCCACATAATCATGATCGTTTCTCGGATCAACGAACCGTCAGCTCTGTTGGATTCAGGACATCGGGGTAGTGCTAGGGTGGCCCTCTAATTTGGTTCCATGGAGAAGAGACCATTACTTTGGTCAATTTTGGAAACTAGGGTTTTTCTCAGTATTTAAATGTGAAATTTTTGCACATGGGGGTCAAATTTGTATATTGCTCGACCATTAAGGTGTGGCTAGAGCTCCCACATAACACATGCCTATACACACTTGCATGACCCACCAGAAGTCCTTTTTTATGCACGGTTTCCATTCTATGCCCCAGGTAGGGATTCAATAGGTGTCCCTAAAAGACTGTAGGAGGTGGGATTCAACATGCCACAGAATCATCACCGTTGCTCAGATCGACGAACCATCGGCTCCATTGGATTCAAGACATCAGGATAGTGCTAAGGTATCCCTCTAATCGAAATCCCTTTTTTATGCACGATTTCCATTCTATGCCCAGGGTAGGGATTCAACAGGTGTCCCTGAAAGCCTGTAGGAGGTGGGATTCAACGTGCCACAGAATCATGACCATTGCTTGGATCGAAAAACCATCAGATCCATTGGATTCAAGACATCAGGATAGTGCTAGGGTGGCCCTCTAATCTAGTTCCATGGAGAAGAGACCATTATTTTGGTCAATTTTGGAAACTAGGGTTTTGCTCATTAAGTGAATTTGAAAGTTTTGCACATGGGGGTCAAATTCACATATTGCTTGACCATGAAGGTGTGGCTAGCATTCTCACATAATAAATTCCAAAAAAATCTTGCACGAACCACCAAAAGTTCTTTTTGATGCACGGTTTCAATTCTATGCCCCGGGTAGGGATTCAACAGGTGTCCCTGAAAGCCTGTAGGAGGTGGGATTCAACGTGCCACCGAATCATGACTGTTTCTCAGATAAATGAACCGTCAGCTCCATTGGATTCAGGACATCGAGATAGTGCTACGGTGGTGCTCTAATCTGGTTCCATGGAGAAGAGACCATTATTTTGGTCAATTTTGGAAACTAGGGTTTTGCTCAATAAGTGAATGTGAAATTTTTGCACAACAGGGTCAAATTCGCATATTACTTGACCATGAAGGTGTGGCTAGTGTTTGCACATAATACATGCCTAAAAAATCTTGTACAAAACACTGAAATTCCTTTTTTATGCATGGTTTCCATTCTATGCCCCGGGTAGGGATTCAACAGGTGTCCCTGAAAGTTTGGAGGAGGTGGGATTCAACGTGCCATAGAATCGTGACCGTTGCTCGGATCGACAAACCGTCAGCTCCGTTGGATTTCAAACATTTATATAGTGCTAGGGTGGCCCGCTAATCTGCTTCCATGGAGAAGAGACCATTATTTTGGTCAATTTTGGAAACTAGGGTTTTGCTGAGTAAGTGAATGTCCAATTTCTGCACATATGGGTTGGATTTGCAAATTCCTTGACCGTGAACATGTGGCTATCATTCCCACATGGAACCTGCCTAACCACGCTTGCATGACACACTGAAAGCCCTTTTTGATGCACGGTTTCCACTCTATGCCCCAGTTAGGGATTCAACGGGTGTTTCTAAAAGCCCGTGGGAGGTGGGATTCAACGTTCTACAGATTGATCACCGTTGCTCGGATCGATGAACCGTCAGCTCCGTTGGATTCAATACATCGCGATAGTGCTAGAGTGGCCCTCTACTATGGGTCCATGGAAAAGGGATCATTTTTTGTCAATTTTGGAAACTAGGGTTTTGCTCAGTAAGTGAATGTGAAATTTTTGCACATAAAGGTCAGCTTGAAGGAGATTGTAGATCTTCCCCTCTTATAATAGATGTGAGTGTTTGTACGATGAAATTAAGGAGGATAAAATGCCATTACATCAATAATCATGCAAATGCCATGTACATTAATCACACATAACTTTCATCTCTTTCAAAGTTGTTACTCGAGGCCATTCATCAAATGCCATGTACATTAACAAAATGATAAAATAATGTGCAGGACATACATAATGTGCAGGATATAGTCATAACCATTATTTTCAATCAACCTTATAATACTCGGATACTTTTAGGTTTCATGTGTATCCCATGTATTCGTTAGATGAAAGACATCATGCCAAAAAATAATTTTATTTATGTAGTATGCACCTTGTGCATCATTTAAGTGTGTCAACTTCGTCCATCCTTTAAACGTTTGTTAGGTTGTTATGTCGGTAAGGTGATTTTGTATTCCACCAAGTTGGATCAATTGCTTAGCTGTGCTGGGTACTTAAATGTGTATTATACTTATGTTCCATCTTTTTTAATACAATTTGACATTGTTAATATAACATTGTATATGCAATTGGATCGTGGTAAAAAACAATTAAAATGTACATTTTTGTCATTACATAATTTATTGTAATTGTGCATTGTTCTCAAATTTATAACTCATATCTCCATACAATCATAAAATCTATAAAAAATTGGGAACATTACACATAGAAACATTCTTCGCCACACATGTATAATCACACTTAAAAGACTAAACCATGAACATCTCAAGAGCCTTGATATGAAATATTTTTTATACCATGAAAGTTACAATACAAAAATATAAGGCCTAGATTTATGGCATGTCAATGTGAATGTATCAAAAACATATTTGATGTACATGTGCAAACAAAAGTACATCTATCGTGGACCATGCCCCTATACTCTAACTCTAGATTGTACATAAAAATACATATTTGTCCTCTCGTAACACATCAGAATTCTAACTTTCTCTTGTTTTTCCCAGACCCTGATGCTCTTCGGCTCTATCTACAACCACTATGCATCTCTAGTGACTGCAAATCAATGACAATATTTCTTGATCAGATAACTGAACTAGTATTGTCCATCAATAACAAAGTTTGAAAATTTCAAATATGACTCAATTGTAAATAAAACAAAGACTCACTGCATCCGTCAGGGGTATAGGTGCCTATGGTGTTGAGGGTGTAGGTGCCTCTGCTGTGCTCGTCCTTGCAACGAGCCTCATTGCCATGATTCTTTGCAAATAAAAAAAATATGTCAATTATCTCAAGAATTATCAACATGTACATGAATGATAAAGTACTAATAAATTATGTAAAAAATGAACATCTCACCGAAAAAACCATTTCTAGGACATGAGGCTAGTTCTTTTCAGTAGTAAGAGGAGTTGTAGGTTGAAAATCAACATCAGTTGCATTGGAACTAATGGACCAGGGTGTGGCTACATTCACCAAATGATTAAATAGTTAGACATCATGCATGTTCAGAAACAATACAAATGAAATATACAATTACAAATATTCAAGTAGATGTACCTCACTGTGAATTATCCCTATTGTAGATGCAGCATTGACAGCGGCATCAACAATCCCACTAAGGTCTAGCACGGATGACTCTACATCCTGATGCTGTAAACATGCAAAAATAACATTAAGAAAAACCACTTGTGAAGTGAATACATAGCTAACCAACAACTGCCATTCGATGTGTGTACATTACCATGGGATGAGTAGGTTGATCCTCATGCACACCCACTCTGTTCAAGGAAGAGGGACCTCGTCTGGTGTAAACAACCCCCTTATCTATGTTTGGACTATGGGGAGATCCAAACCAAAGAGGTGGTGCAGGGATCTGCGATGATGTCTGCATTCATAAAGTGTTACCATAGTTAGACATGGATTTGAATGGATGGACTAATATGTACTGAAAAAATAGCATGTTGTATTATACTTACCCCTTCCTGGGACATATCTCCACCGTGGGAGTGACTGCTTCCATCAATTTCTTGCCCCTCTTCAGATTCCTCTAGCATCTGCAAGTTTAAAAATTATATTTACATTAGTGATCTATAAAGGAGTGTACAGTAAGAAATTTAAATCATTCGAACAAGATTCAATCATAACCCATGTACTTACATTCTTCAAGTACTCGTAAATTCCACCTTGGACTATGTTGTTGATATCAGTGTCTCCAACATCACGTTCTAAGTGGGGTTCCTGCAACTTCAAAAATTGTAAATATTAGACATTTTAATAAATTAATCAAGACTAACACATGCATTAACAAAATTATATGTAATAACAAAATGAAAAGTGTTTAAATATTACCTCAATTGTTGTTCTTTGGGCCTCGGGTACAACCACACCGGGTGCAGTACCACCCTCGTGAGAGGCATAAATCTCCTACAAGAGTAAATATTGCATATATATTACGAATCTTTTAATATGTTAGATATAGTATGGAACAATTAAAAATTGAACAATAACAGAGTTTTAAAACAATGTCTTTACCTAATGACCAGTCATTATAGTGGTACCATGTCTTGGTCTACGACCATAACAGGGTACCCCACACGATGTGCAGATGTCTGGTTTGCTCTAAGGCACATGGGATTTCAGTCTATCCCCACCAACAGATGTCCCTCCACCACTAGAATCTGGTGGTTGTACACCAACAGAGGAAGAGGGCGCTCTCTAGTCAATAGTGGTCATGTGTCGAGAGACCATCTCAGCTAGAGTAAAAAATGCATCGTGTGTCTGGGAAACCATGTCATGTGCAGGAGGGACGTTTTCCCTCGGTAGCTGGGCACGGGGTGCAGGTATCTGTGGATTGGCATCCCTATGCCTATCATGGGGTCGGTGTTGGGGCATTCCCCTACCAACTCCCTATAAGCCCAACATGTCAAAATAGTTGACATGTTTCCCCATCACAAACTCTGCATACAATTTTTGAAGTACATCGGTACTTCCCTATTGTTGTTAGGGGGGATGTCAAAAACCATGTACCACTTATCCATCCAATTGTCTCTGATGTGTGGATAAGTGCATCACTCAATAGAAATATGTGGCATGTTGATCTCTGGAAAATCATCTGTCCCAGGCAGTCTAAACAATGAATAGATGGCCTGTTTTGTTAATTTCATCTTTTTTACCTCATTGTAACTCAACCCATCAGCATATTGTTGCATTTTCCTCTCCTTGTAAGATGTGATGCATATACAACGCATCATTCGATCTTGCGATCGTATCAACAATAGACAATAATGAATCTGACAAGGAGCGGCGAAGCTCATCTCCACCCCGCCAAGCTGAACCAATCTCTCTCAAATTGATTCGGATTTATGCGTGAACGAAATGAAAGAACATATACAGAGTCATAATAATATACATTTTGCAAAGATAACAAAGATACAGTAAACACATATTCTATTAAATGGCGGAAATAGAACAGACTGTAATACAATTGCTAGAATGGTGGTAGCGATCTCTGAGAAGAGATGTGGCTGCTACGCTCATTTGTGCCAAGATGAATACAAAATGAGGCCAAAGGGGCCTATTTATAATAAAAATGAGGTGAGAACCCCAAAATTCCCAAAACGTAACCCTAGAAGATGAACCGTCATAAAGTTTGCGGCCCCACGATGGTAAGTTGAACAATAGTCAACTTCCCAGGGTCATAACTTTTGCATATGATCTCCGATTTGGGCATTCGATAGCTCGTTGGAAAGGTATATCTAATATTTACAACTTTTGGTTGGCCAAATGCATGCCAATGGCAACCATTTGGCCTCGAATCTCCAAAAAACTTCGTTTAAGGCCTCAAAAGGGCCCCGAAAGTTTAGGACTCGAAAAACTGCCGAAAAATAACTAGGAAACTGCCACAATGGACAATTGTTTTGAGCCGGTGGAATAGGTGGGTGGCCACCGATCTCCATCTGGATCAATCCTCCCTCCTTAGGAAGCAATGGTCTCCATTGCGTCGAATCCCGTATCATATCTCGATCTGTGTGTTGAGTTGATCTCCTAGTGCGACATTTGTTGAAGTGAAGAGGCTTCTTTTCTTTGGCATCCCGAGAAGGCTGTAATTGCTGTCTGGATGATTTGTTTCTAGATGAGCACCTTGAGTGCGTGGCCTTGCATTGTAGAGGTACTCGGATAGATGAGGAAACAATGGCTCTGTCTTCTTCTTGTGTCTGATGAGCAGAGACACCCTATGCAGAGGGTGTGGAGGTCTCTGTGATCTTATGTTCTCCTTCATATGCAATTGTGAAGAGGAATAATTTTCTGATGTGGGAGTTTATCTTCCTACCCTGCGAGACTGTAGTAGGTGCAACTGTCTCTGGGATCCGGTAGAGTTGTCCTCCCAAAGTGACAATGACACTGCGAGGCCGTGACTCATATACAGCATGACGTTTCCACATATATGGTTGTCCTAAAAGAACATCACAGACTTCAAGTGGGGCCACATCACACAATACCTCATCTTGGAAAGGATTGATGCCATATGGTAGGAGGAATTGTTGAGTAATGCGGATACCTCGTCCTTGGCTTAGCCAACCGATGCTGTAAGGTTGCGGGTGTGGTGTTGTCGGAAGCTCCAATCTCTTGACGACTTCTACTGAGATCAGGTTCCTTTGGCTGCCGTTGTGAACAACAAAATGTAGAGGCGTTCCCTTCACCCACATCTGCGAGTGGAATAGGCGCTCCTCTGCCTCTGAATCTTCAGGATCCTCTAGTTGAATCTGTGCAGTAGCAACGGTGGCAGTGGGGTCTGCATCAATGATCTGCCTCCCATTGTGTGCAGCTGTGGCATTGGGTTCAGAATCAGAATCAGAATCGGATTCTGAAGATTTGATCTCGGCCACTAATGACTTCTTTGAGCGACATTCATCAGTGTTGTGCCAAGGGCTTTTATGAAATTCGCACCACTTACCAGTTTCCTTATTTGTCTTTCGATCTCCCTTCTTTGCTTGTGGCGGGGACTGGTGGTGATTTTCTTTTGCGGTGTTCTACGGGCCAGGGTTTCCCTTTCCTTGCTTCTATGGTGGATTCGCAGGTCCAGAGTCTCGCTTGTTCTTTTGTCAAAATTTCTCCTTGATTTTGACAGCATACCGATAGGCGGATCCAAGTGAAGAGATGTCGAGGAAGTCCATCTCAGTTCGGATGTACCGATGTAGTCCACTGCGATATTTCAGGATTAGGTGCTGCTCGGAGTCTTTGATACCCAGCTTTGTCCGTAGGGTATGAAATTTGTTGGTGTATTCCGACACCGTCTGGTCCCATTCTTGACGCAGAATGGTCCATTTTGTGTACTGGTCATCATAGTTTCCCACGGGGTAATAATGTTCCTTGACGGCATCTATGAAAGAGGCCCAAGTGGGAATTGTTTCAAACATTTCAGACTCGTCTGATAAGTTTTGCTCACAATAAGTACCCCACCAATTTTGGACATGGGGGGCTGCCTTAAGGAGTGCAAAGGTGATCTTTTCTCTGTCGAAAAAATTGTGAACAGAGAAATACCCTTCTAGAACATTCAACCAATTATCCAGGGCATATGCATCAATATTTCCTTCAAATAAAGGAATATCAAAGTTAACTTGTACCTTGAAGGGAGTTGCATCCCCAAACCGACTGCTCGTTGAAGATGCACTGGCCATGGTCGGCATTCGCTGAAGGATTTGGGCGAAACTATCCATCATCTCGTTCCTCTGTCGCTCGAGGGCTTCCTCGAGCAGCGACTTGATAGGATCTCCTGCTCCGTCGTCTCTCTTTTCTTCCGCCATGGGAGGTCGTTTGGGACGGCAAGACTGATC
>LPNX011036939.1:348357-371837 GCA_001517045.1 Pseudotsuga menziesii | reverse complement strand
CAAAACGTAACCCTAGAAGATGAACCGTCATAAAGTTTGCGGCCCCACGGTGGTAAGTTGAACAGTCAACTTCTCGGGGTCATAACTTTTGCATACGATCTTCGATTTGGGCGTTCGATAGCTCGTTGGAAAGGTCTATCTAAGATTTACAACTTTTCATTGGCCAAATGCATGCCGATGGCAACCATTTTGCCCCGAATCTCCAAAAAACGTCGTTTAAGGCCTCAAAACGGCCCCGAAAGTTTAGGACTCGAAAAACTGCCGAAAAATAACTAGGAAACTGCCACAATGGACAATTGTTTTGAGCCAGTGGAATAGGTGGGTGGCCACCAATCTCCATCTGGATCACAAATGGCCAATAAACCTGAGTATCTCCGCATTGTTATGATCCATAGTAGCCACTGCAATCATAAATAAAAATAAAATATCATTAGAAATATAAACACATGATATAATGACATATCCAAGAACTGAAAACTGTATAACTATTGACATATAAACTAAATCTATCATGTAAATTTAAAAATTGATCTTGAATTTTACAGTAAAGAATAGGCGGCATAAGCTATTTAGAGTGTTAGTCTATTCATAAGCTATTTATTGTTAATGAGAGCGGCTATTGTTGAATGAAGTTGGTAATCAATTTCTAAGCCATTTATTAATAATGAAGATTATTATCATTTTGATGAGGTTGATATTCAATGGCTATGGTAGCTATTGTTAATGAGGGTGACTATATTTCTATGAGGAAGACAATTTAATTCCTTTAGATGAGGCCACTTGTCAATTCATACATCAATAATTGTTATCATAGATACAATGGGATGGTTTGGATCATATCATCAACCAACTATATAAAATACACAACTAAAAGACTCAACATTAGAGTGTACAAAATGTCAAAAAAAATAAAACATGACATGGAAAAAATGGCAATATATTCATTTTTTTTTAGTTAATTGGGGTTTTGGTTTCCATTGGGCATGGGAATTTTGGGTATGAATTTTGTTAAATAATCAAAATTATTTAATTTTTATCAATAAATTGGGGAATTGGTTTCAATTTGCGAATTATATTGGGGTTTTTGATTCCATTGGGTTTTTGTCTCAATTGGCCATAATTTAATTTAATATGGTATAATTTTTCAATCTAGGGCAAATAAATTGATGAAGAAAAAGAAAAAAACATGAAAAGAAATGAGGAAAATACCTCACAAGGGGGAGGTTTATCCAAAGGTGGAGATGGAGGGCTTTGGCACACCTAAAATCACATTTGCATAGTCGAGATTTGGTCCTCGTTGGTCCAATAGCCGTGCAGTGAGGAGAAAAAGAAGGCCTCGACCAATGTAAAAAAAAACAACCTTTCCAAATCGCACCGCCATTTTAGTGAGAGAAAGCGTGCACGCGATTTTCCTCACTGAAATGGAGGCACGATTTGTCTTACTATCCTAGTTGGCATGCCTTTTTCCATCCTTGGGACTAGGCTTGGTAGGTTCGGGATTGCTTGGGATGATTTCCCTTTTTTTGATTAAGAGTGATTGACTTCACTCCACCATTGCATCTAAAAGGTCCCTCGACTTCTTGCACACACCCTTAAATTTGTACTTATTTGGACTAAAATATGGCATGGTTAGACTAGACACATGCATTAATGACATCTGAGCATTTCCATACTCAAACATTACTGACAATAACAATTCGAGCATCAAAAACCATACCTATAGATTAAGTAATGTATTGCACGGGGCCAACATTGAAATTTTTTAAATTTCTCCTTGCTTGGACTGAAATATTGCACGATTAGACAAGACAGATGCATTGACTTTCTGAGAGGGTTTCCATACTCAAACATGATTGAAAATAACAATTCAAGAATTCAGAATTTTGAAGAGCCACAAACCGACAGACTGCCACACTTTCTAACAAATACTAGATTATTAAAATATGAAGAGCAATTTTAATCTTCCAACAAAGCACATCTGAGTTATGAAGAGGAAGCGTAGTTTTTATTTTTGTTAGTCTGTAAATCATAAATTATGAATTATGTTTTGTATAAGCAAAGGGTCAGTTAGTAATTAATGACCGACTTAGTTAGAAATAGTATAAATACTAGCATTGTAATTGTGTTTAGACATAGCAATACACATGGAGACACACTGTAAGAACTTAGTTGATGAAATCCCTTCCATTGAAGTAGGACCTACATTGGAGTAAGAGAAAAAAATTGCATCTCCTTTCTACATCACTGTTATTGTAAATGTAAAATTATTGCAGAATCATATGATGGATTAGGAGCCTCTCACAACTTGATATCAAAATTTATTGTTGAAAAACTTGGGTTGGAGGTCACCAAACCTCACCATGATATGTATAGATTTGACTCTAAACCATTAAAATGTACATGGATGATTAAGTATATGGTAGTAACCTTAGCCCAACTTGCTCCAAAAAGTGTCATGAAAAATGTAATTGTGGCTGATAAACGTGCAAAATATGGAAAATTGTTTTCAAGAGCAAGCATTAGAGGAAATTTCATCTCAAAATGGACCTTTTAAGTCTAATTCAAATTCCATGTCATCATGTGTTAGCCAATGAAATTGATTTAAATTTGAAATACCGTATAGGTCTTAAACATTTTTTTAATATAAATTTGGGGATAGGTATCATAAAAGAAATACTTTTTTGTTTATAAGGTTCACCCAAGATTTCAGGAGGGGGGATGCATAAGTAGGGAAACAGACATGTAGAGACTATCCGAAAGTTTAGGGAAATTCAGTGGGGACGAGTGACATGTCTAAAACTATCAAAATAAAATATAAAAAATATTAATTCATTTGATGTATATTCATTATTTTACAATGCATCCTTGTAAATTGTGTTCATATATATATATATATATATATAAAATCCGTTTATCTCTAAATGATTTTAAAGATACACAAGCCATTTATCTTGTTAACTTTTCCTAAATTTACAAAAGCAAACATTTTATTAAATGCATTTTTGCACATTGAATAGATTGTTGCATGCCAAAATTCAATAAACTGTTATGGATTTTTATAAATCCACCCATTATAAATAGTTTAAATAATAAAAATACTTTTTATTTTTATTATTTTGTTTTAGAATATAAACCATGCCAAATTTAGACTTTATTGGTAGTATACATAAAATTACACAAGTTCATATATAATGTTCAATTTTAATAATACTAAGTTATGGAATGTTAAAATATGTTATATTAATGATTATAATGATTTTTTTGGTAGTCTAAAAACAAAATTAACTTGAATGATTATTTCAGAGAAAGCAATATACAATTTTTCGAGTTTGACAATAAATTTTGTGTTTCAAAATAATATGGTTGTTGTTATAGCAGGAATTGCTATAGGTCGTCATTAAATGCTTGCTTCGAGTTTAAAGTGTTGTGGTCCATCTCCACTACATTGACATCGTAAACAATGTCTTGCAGCAAAAGCTCAACAACTGTATCATACTTGTCCACAATCTCGCTTCCAAGAAAATCTTCTAAAACTTGGATAACTTCGTTCCTTCTTCCACTGCCTTCTTCTTCTGTATAAAGTATCGCTGCGATGTTTATCGCTAATTGCAAATGAGATGAGGAAATGTATTTAAAACCAGCAAGCACAAGTTCCAAGATACGCACTATTACTCCTCCAATATCAGAATTTTTCAGCTTCTGGTTGGAGTGAGAAAAAAACTCGTCTTCTCCCTCTTGAGGCGTGCCTGTGATTAAGGAATTAATTAACCAGAGACCTCGGTCAAGTGCTATGCTAATCAGATTTACATTCTTCTGCTTTCCATCATCTTCATTGAGGCTGGTGGTGCTCCATCTAGAAATAGGGTTTGCACGATCAGCTATAGTGGCAGCGTGCATGTCTTGAAAACGAGAAATGCAAATATTTGGTACATTAACGATAACGTCAACGAAATCCAACTGAGTGACGCAAATCGTCCTGTTTCTTATCCAAGCAGATTTGAGTACTATCATTCCGTTGTATAGGTCTTCATTACATATATATCTAAAATTCTCGCGCTCCAAAATAAAGAGAGAAATTACAACTACACATTTGCAGAAAATTCTATTAGAATCGATGTTGCAGTCGTAAAACATTTGCCGATAAATTCTCAAAACCATACTATGAATTTTCAGATGATCGCATCCAGTAGCAATTAGGTCAGATATAATATGTACTAACGCGCATAAAAAATCTTCGGGCAACATCCGCAATTCACCCTCTCTGAAACCAATGACATCCACAATTTTGGCGAGTTCTTTACAAACTTCCTTGGTATCACCACACAAAGAGTAGTACTCATTGCATAGATTAACTAGCCGCTCATCAACTATTTGTAACAAGTAAGCATATCTTCTGATCGAAATAAACAGTTCCCTATTTTCTTGGCTATACTAGATTAATCTCTGCCAAAAGACCTTCCAATATCGCTCATTTTCCACATTTCCGTTCCTATAATGCGCGTTAACTAGACGTCGATAATATAAAATCAACCCATTCAAGAGATTTATCATCTCATATTTGCTCAACGGCTTAGTATAGTCGGGAATGACCTCTAGCGTTAGGGTTGGGCTGGTGTTGTCGAGTATGTATTGACGCATCTGTTGCCTGAGCCGAGTCTGTTGCCTGAGCCGAGACTGGGGAATTGCATGGCTAATATCGAAAGGCTGGCGGGTAAATGGGTTAACAGCATCGTGTTTGGCATTCCANTGCCTGAGCCGAGACTGGGGAATTGCATGGCTAATATCGAAAGGCTGGCGGGTAAATGGGTTAACAGCATCGTGTTTGGCATCCCAAATAGTCTCCAATGCCCTGCGGTTGTATAGCACTTGAGCAGGGTCTTCCGCAAGGGGTAGACGAATTGGATCATAAGCAAACTCTTGCACCAACATATCAACGTACTCTTCCGGGATTCTATTACTCTCCGAACCCATTTTGGCAATTGGATGTGAAATATTTGTTCGTTGTTTTCTCTCTTAAAATCTTGTTTTAAATATACACAATGCATATACCCTATACAATACATAGTTGTTGGGTTAAGGACGTCGGCTTGACGAACAACAAGATTTGTGTTGTTACAATAAGCGAGCGGTCAATCCAAAAGATCTGGGCAAATAGGAGCCACACAACGTAAGGACCACATATTCTTAAACAATGATCCCTAAGAAGGCAACACTAGACTACAACATAATGGTTAAATGATGATCCTTAAAGAACGCAAAACTACACAACATTTGCTGTAACGCAAGTACAATTAAGGTCCTCAATGGGATAACTATTATGCAATTTATTAGGGTGAAGTAATGGAATTTATTAGGGTTATGGATAAGGTTCAAGTGCATCTATATGCTACCCAACCAAGGGTTGTTTTTAGGGTCTCCAACCTTATTGAATTCTCCAAATCTTGGTAGGTCATCTTCTTGGACATTAAGCAAACTTAGACATATATCATTTCGCAGCAACTCGTGTAAGGGTGCATTGAAATAAGTGAAGTATAATGGTGCATTGAAATAAGTGAAGTATAATGGAATCATCATTAATACATAGGTAGGTTGCACTTAAGTAATGCAAGTAAGCTAAAGTTAATAGCAAAGGGTTAAGTGCTTATTAAGTAAGAATATTGAAGTAAGTTTTCTCGAATGTGGTTTCTAATATCCTTCCTACCTCACATGTTAGTGGCATATATTCTAACTTCGATTTGTTTACGGATATCGTGAATGCTTTTATATATGGGGAATATGTGTCCATCTCGAGTCACTTCAAGAGTCCGTTCAAAGGTTCCTAGTTCTTAAGACTCTATCTTTTATTGTTATTTAAGCATGTTTATGCACATTTTTTTATATGGTTTTCTTATGGAACTCTAATGTTTTGTTTTATTTGTGACCATCCGAATCATGGTTACCGATAAAACAATTTTTTTTAGACCCACACAAGAGAGATTCACAAGCATACTACCCACCTCAGGTCGCCATTACTCACTTATACTTCCCTACACTCTACACACTTTGACACATCAAAATATGGTTAGAGTTAAAAAGGAAACACATTTGAAAAGATATTAGCACTGACCAATTCGAATTTCCCCTCGTAACATCGTCCACATAGATCACTTCTTCCAACTAAGTAACCTACTCACTCTGATAACAAACATAAAATGTTTTGTTGTCTCAAACATTATTTCACACAATACTCTAGACAATACATGATTGCTGGGTGAAGGACGTGCCCAAATGAAGATCCATAGAAGGGGAACTTAAAGCAAAAAAAATCCCTAGAGGGGTTGCCCAAATGAAGATCCTCTCCCTAAATCGTAGGGGTTTAGAAAGTCCCTCTAAAAAACTTTCTCTAAAGAGGCTAGTGCAATTGCATAACCCTCATATTTTGCTTCTCCAAGAAACCGTAGGGCAGGAAGAAGTAATTGGAACTTTTCTAATAAATCCTTTCATGCACATGAAATTTATATCCCAGGATGCAAGAGGATACTCAAGAGGGATTGCTTTGGTGGGAACACAAGGACAACAAATCTTTGGAACTCTTGGGGATTTGAGTCAAGTCTTGGCCTAGAAATCTTCTCAACATATCTAAACATTTCTCTCACTTTTCTGAACATTTACATGCCTTAGGAAGACCCACTAGCATTCTGGAACTCTCTGCTACAAATATCTTTCACAAAATTTGAGAAAGTCATTCTAGGAGGGAATTTAAATTTCACCTTGGGGACACAAGAAATTTGGGGGTCGAGAGATAGAATTGGCCCTGTAGCGAATATTTTTGAACAAAAGTTAAGAGAGGGTTGCCTCATAATTGATTTAGCTCTCGCCAAGCTAAAACCTACTTGGACAAAAAAAAGAACAAGGGAAAGCAAAATTGCAAAAAGGATTGACACATTTATAATTGTGGAGAATCTAATCAAGAAGAATTCCATAATTAGAGAATGGCTCGGATTGGGGGATTCATACCAGTACCCAATATACCTAGAAGTACTTGGTGATGAATGCAAGCGAGCCAACTACTTCAAATTTTGTGCAACCCTACTAAAAGAGGAATAACTCTTACAACTTATAAAAGCTAATTGGAAGCGAAGGAAGCGAGTATGCGGCTACCTTTTTTTTGCCAAAATCTCACACAAACTAAGAAGAATTTTTTTTGACAAAATCTCGCACAAACTAAGAAGAAAGTAAAATTTTGGGCTACTAGGAAGAGGGAAAAAGATGAATAGGAATTAAAACAGATGTAGTCTTAAATTCCTCAAGCCCAGGATAGAGCTGGGGGAGGATACCATACCCTTGAATCCATAAATTTGTTTGGTAGGTTGGAATCAAATAAAATAAAACTAATAAAGGAACAAGAAGTATGAGACCTAGAAAGCAGAGCAATCTTACTAGAAAGTGGAAATGAACACACAAAATGATTCCAAGCATATGCTAAGGGAAGAAAGAGCCAAAATATAAGGCTTGAGCCTTATAAATGAAGAAAATGAGGAGACCATCTCATGTGAAGGAATCTCAAAACTCGGAGTCAAACACTTCAAGACCTTATTCAAAGTAGGAACCAAAGTCATTATCGCTAAGATCTTAACACTTTCTTGATCTTTTCCAATCTTTGCTAACCATGAAGATAATCAAGTTCTCATGGAGGAAATTATAGAAGAGGATTTAAAAGGAATTCTACACATTTTTAAGAAGGATAAGAGTCCACAGACATATGGGTGTAATATTGAATTCTTAAATCCCTCTATAACAAAATCGACCCAGACTTACTGAATATAGTTGAAAAAAGAAAAAAAATGGAGTGATGCATCCTCCAATAAACTCAACTTTCATAACACGTATTCCCAAAAATTACCACCCCAACCTCATTGAGAAATTCAGACCAATTTCACTCTGCAAGATTACATATAATGGAACAACGAAAATAATAGCTCAAAAGCTAAAAAATGTATTGACAAAGGCAATATCTACAGAACAGTTTGAATTTTTAGAAGGAAGATAGATCAAGGAGGCCATTGGTGTTACACAAGAGGGGTTACACTCCATAAAAACCAGGAAGCTTAAAAGAGTTGTAATCAAAATCAACCTCTCCAAATATTTTGACCATGTTAGTTGGATTTATCTCATATTTCTCATGACGCATATTGGTTTTGAATACCCTTTCATCAGATGGGTGATGAGTTGCATCACCTAGGTCTCCTATCGAGTCCTAATCAATTGTTCATCTTACCTTTTTTTTTATAGCAGAAAGAGGAATAAGATAGGGGTTTCCCCTCTTGCAGGTTCTTTTTTTACTGGTGGTTGAAGGTCTCAACAGAAGACTCTTGGAAGCCAAAAGACAAGGGTCATTCACAAACATTTATATCTCAAATACCCTTAAAATATCTCATCTTTTTTTTCTAGACAACATCCTCATTTTTTATGATGGAATAACAAATATGTAAAAAAACTAACATAAACATGAGAGCTATTTAGGATAGCTGCGCGGATGCCTGTTAATCCTCAAAAATCAACTCTTACAACACAGAACATGGAGGACCTCGAAATTCAAAGGTACTCCACCATTTTCACCTTTGAATTAATTTGTTTGATGAAGGATTAAATAATATTGGATTCAAACTTAAACCAAATAAATACAAAAAGGAGGACTGGACTTGGCTATTAGTAAAATTAGAAAAATGGATAAACATATGGTGTCGCAGATGGCTCTCGACATCAGGAAGGCTTGTATTGATAAAATTAGTCCTAGAATCCATTCCAATGTATTGGATATCCTTGGCTTGGATCCCAAAAACCACACTGGATAAGGCTAGGAACATCTACTTTAAATTTCATTGGTCTCCACCATTTTTAATACACTTCTATAATGAAAATATAAATACGAGCACGGTGCACATGGTCTCCATTGAAATATGCTAAAGTCCCTATTATCTTATTTCTTTCTTATATGGAGAGGCACTAGTTTTGTTGAAAAACATGGTAGAAGAAGATAGAAAACACAATGGGAATATTGATTTCTTGTACAATTGAATGACCTTCTCAATATTAAGTAGCGGTATTTATAAGAGTGCATAATAGAAAAACCTGGCCATGTGCACCATGGTCTGCACCATTTTTAACACACTTCTAGAATGAAAATATAAAGACGACGTGACATCTATACTATGTGCAACATGGTCTCCACCATTTTTAATACACTTATAGAATGAAAATATATCCAATTGTGGGAGATCGACACATCAGAAGATAGAATTTATGCACTCAACCAGTAGAGAGAGGATTTTGTCCACCTCCTAGGTCAATTGAGTGACCTATTAATTAGTGAGTTGAGGGTCCGAAGAAGATCAACCTGAGGCATCGTAAAGTGAATTTACACATATTTGATGCTCCATCTCAGCCTAAATCACATTGGGCTTCCTCAGTTAACCCTGATAATAAAACTCTCAATGGGTGATGGAAATATCCAAATAGTTTATCGAATCAGTGTTAGTGGTAGCAAGTTTTATTGTGTCATCCTTGAGATACGAATTGTTTATCAACCAAATGTAAACCAAATATTGATGTGCATTTCCTCTCTGAATATTTTATATATGTCTATTCTTTTTTTAAGAGTATCTTGGAAAGAATCCATATGAGAGTCCAACACAGTTTTAATGGTTTTCAATTCAACATTATATTATCCATACACCTCTTTGCTTAACACTGAAAAAAATTCTATGTATATATGTATATGGATTTTTGACTTAATCCCAATTCGACAATTTATAAGTTATATAAAATACATCTCTATGTAGGCATACACCATAGAGTGAACCCCCTTTTGATCGACAACAAAGTCTTGAATTCCTTTATAATATCATATTTTCATTGCGAATTGTGACAAGCTTTATATACCAATCAATGGTTGAATGGTGTCTATCCCATCAAAATTTACCTTGAGTGGTGTTTTTTGCATCAAATTTACCTTGGTCTTGCACCTGACCTCATTTATAAATTGGTTGTATTAAGACAATGACATGTTCTCTTCATCATAAATAATCTCCAACATCATCTCACTCTATTGTCATTGTTTTTCTTACTGTCTTTGTACAACCCAAACATTCATTTATTCTCATTCACTTGTTCTCTTGACTTAGATCGTTGTTTGCTTTTTTATTTTATGTTGAAGTAATTTCCATGGTAAAATCAATTTGTACGAAATATTCACGTACCAAAGGAAATCTCCTACAAAAGGTAAAACATAAATGTCGAGAGACTCTTGACTTGCTGCAAGGTTCTTAATACTTGTAAATGTTTTGTTCAACAGTTGACAATATGATCTTGGAACCAACCAAAATGTAAAAGTACCAAAATTGATGGATTGTACAACAAAAAAGAGAATTCCACCCTTTGTAATATCCACCTCCCCATTATGAGGAAAAATAATAGGGTTAACAAGTATGGTGATTAGCTTAGAGTTCAGGTTATGCAAATGAGTGTTATTTGGAACCCACCCGTAACCCTCTATAGCTAAAGTTTTCCCCTCGGATGAAAAATTCTTCCATAAGAAGGAAAGAGTTTAATGATTGTGATTTCAAGGAGACATTTGATGATGGTACTCTCTTGATGGTTTTAATTTGTAAGACTACCCTTTTCTTTCCTATATTTTGTTTTATTTTTTAGTGAAATTTGAATTGCTAAAATCAAGTATGATGTTGTAGCATGTGAAGATGCTTTGTAAATCTCTCATGAGTCATCTCCTCTTTTTTTAATTTTACCCTGTGATTCAGCCATTTATTTGTTTAGTGTTTTTCTTGTAATTAATAGCTACACTATTTGTTTAGTGTTTATCCTGTAACTAAGTGGAATTTTATCTCTCTTGGTTTACATCTCTCCCAAATGGGATTTCATGTGCATTAGGTTTGTATCTTTATGTTGGTTGCTTAGGGCAGGCCCAGGTTCTTATACTTTTATTTACCAACAAACAAAGAGACCCACATTGTTGGCCCTTCCAGTAACAACCTGCGAACAGGTTGCAGTCTCACCCGAAACAACTATGGGGTGCCGCAGAATCAGGTTTCTACAAGCAAAAGAGGGATATTATTGTACCTTTACCCTTAACAAAGAATATTTATACAATACAGAGCTTCGACATTCACTTAAATAGCTTCACAGTTTAGATAAACATACAGTTACTTGCTTAACCCTTAACTGGGAATTCACAGTGAAGTTAATACTTAACAATATATCTTACTTATTATTCACCTACTTATCAAATGCATAAAAACGCAACAGGACAAAACAAAAAGGAACGACCACAACACAAGATATACATGGTTCACCCCCAGTGTAGGGGCTATGTCCACAGAACTGCATTTATATTCAACTCTTTACAAACAACACAGTTCTAATCTGCGCACTCAGCTGCAGAGGTCATCCACGCACTGAGCTGGGACTTAACCTTAACAAAACCCTCTGCGCACTCAGCTACAGAGGTCATCCATGCACTCAGGTGGGACTTAACCTTAAACCCAAAATAGGCCTTAGCTTCATCGCATCAAATTATCATCGTACAAAAACCTTCGAAAAAGCTCTTTCTCCTTTACATAAGTGCCTATTTATACTAGTGCACTATTACAATACCATGTGCTTAAACCATGGGCTTAAAAACCATTAATTTAAACCATGGGTTATTTACAAAACGAGGGGCTTCGACCCAACCCCGAAACCCCTAAGACTATTTTGGACCGCAACTCCGCTTACAAGATTCCCACCAAAACTGCAGAGTTACCAAAATTAAGGACCTTTAAGGTCCGCGCCCCAACAGGTCCCTACGACTCACCAATGTCCCATCTCGAGACACTCTACTACTTTTCTGGTGGGAGAATCTTGTTGGCGAAGATAGTGAACTGCTTGTTGAGGCTGTGCATGATATCTTCAGTTGCTTTCTCCTTCTCCAATATCTCCTGCAATGTTGTTGTAGATGCTTCGCTGGCCTTTTCCTGTGCGAATGCATCATACTCCTTCAAGACTTTGAGCTGGTTGTCCGCAGTAGTGCTCAACTCCAAGGCCTCATTAATGAGAGGCTTCACAGAGCTCACCAACAGTGTCTCTTTTCTTCTGCAAGACTCAGTTTCTTGTTGGAGCTCATTTCTATGCTTTACCTTAAGCATATTCTGTATGGGAGGCAATGTGTTGATTTCCACCTTGACTACATCCAGCTCTGTTTGTCGTCTCTTGATGGTTTCTTGCAGCTTTTCTACTTCTGGGTTGTCCTGCAAGTTAGCCCAGGCCTCGACACTTTCATCTAGCAGCTTTCATGCACTACTCACAAGATCTGAGATCTTCGTTGCTGAGGCTTGAATATCTCTGTGGCGCTGCTCCCTGACCTCTGGTGGACTCTCAGGAATGATGCGAAGTTGAAGCTCCACGATTTGGGCCTCATGCTTTGCTTTCATATTCTCTATCAGGCTTCGATGCTATTGTGCATAGTCTTTCAGCTTGACTATTCTCTGCTTTGGTTCTTCTTAAGCTTGCATGTCAAAGTCAGGGAGACTTCGACACGCCTCATCTAATACTCGTGCCAATGCAGCCTGCTTGCTTTTTGCTTCCCTCTTTTTCTGTTCAGCTTCTTCCAACTATGATGCGAGGCTCTCACTCTACTTCATGGACTTCTCTAGCTTCCTGTGTGAGTAGCTTTCACGTTCTCGGATCTCATTCATGATTGCCAACTGAAACAGATGCAGCTCTGGGATAGACAACTTGGCATAGTCTATCTCAACTGTCATACTCATCTGTGATCAAGACGCTACATCAGTTATTATAAGGGCTGCACTTGGTACTTTCCCTCTGTTGTTTCTGGCGGGCCATTGCCTCATATCTGGCTACGTGCTTACTGGGGCACTGCTTGCTACAACGCCAATCGCTGATCTTTCTGCTAACTCCTTGAGTTCTGTAATTCGCTGCGCTATGCCAGCGAGCGCATCAAGCTGCGTAGCTGCAAACTCTGACCATTTGTTGGTTAATACTTCTATAGACTTCGTCAGATCCTGATCAAGATCTTCAATCGTCAAAGCGGGCTCTTCAATGATATTCTTTCCCTTCAACGCCTTAGCTTTCTTTCTAGGTGAAGGCTTCGTAACTTCCTCCACTTCTGGAGACTTGCACTTATCTGGGCGATTGGGGTCTGAGATTTTTTTTACCGATTCCTCTTCCTCTTCATCAGCTCCGTCATCGCCACCATGGTCATCTCCACTCTACTGCGACTCCTCTTGTTCTTCTCTTTCTTCTGGTGGGTCACTTTGCAGTGCCTGACTTGGACCTGTGCCCACATCTATCACTGGGGGGACTGGTATGTCGAGCCTTGTTCCCGTGTCCTTCATCCATTCAGCCGGCCACTATTGGACTACTGAGAGGATGTCTTCTGGGGTCACCACATAAGGCAACTTCGACCATTTATTCTTGTTATCTGCGTGGGCCTGGATGAAGACATGATGCATATCAGCCCTGAAATTGGCCACTCCTGCATACTAAGAAAATAGCTCATTGCTGAGCCGCGGTGTGTTGAGGATCTCATATGAAATGTTCATGGTGTAAAATTCAAACACTTAGTTCATCATCTGCTGCAAGGCCTTATCCTGCGAGACCCAAAGAGATGCATACCTTGCTGCACCAGGCATATCCGGAGGCACATCAACAAACTGTGCCTTAGTAGGCTCTCTCCATCCTACCAGTGCAATAAGAACTAACAACCATGAGTAATGAAAGGGTCTACCTTTCTTCTGTGCATTGCGGACATCTTCGAGGAATTCCTTAGCAATGTATGGTGCCCAATTGTAACTGTAGCCTTCGGCACAGTTTGCAACAATACTGACAATCGAGGAAGATACTTCATTCGGTCTGCACTTCTGCATTACTTTGCATGCTAGGAGCTCTGCAGCAAAGCGAATGTTCTAGTGATATATTGTCAAGGTTTTATACCCTCACTTTCCTTTCGTCAGGCCGAAGCAGTCCTTCATGTGCTGCGTCAGCTTCATGTCTTCATGCTTTCCAATGAACTTAATCCCAGGATCAAGCCTTTCCTTCGGCAAGCCTGTAATCTTATGAATCAGTTGTCCATCAATGGAAATGCGCTGGCTTCCTATCCATAGGTGCCCATCATGCACCAATGCCAATAGTTTCTTAACCACCATGGTAACCTTCGTGCTGTGACCAAAGTGCGGGACATTGAGCATCTTCAATAGGCCAGCTTGCTCCAAGCCAGCAACCCACTGTTTCACTTCCAGTAGCATCGTACTGGTCTCCGGATAATGGACAGAGTGCAAGTATTTCCCAAGTGTGTACTGCAGAAATTTTCCAGGATCATTCGTATCATGGTACGCATACTTGAGCCGGTCTACTTTCCCTGTCATTGTTCCGACCAACTGCACACCCTGTGGCAGCGAAGGGGTGCATAATGTGAACTTTGATGTCCGCCAAGGTGGCTGAACTCCTGGTTGAACAGGTGGAAGATATGGTGGACACTGCAGTGCAACGTTCTCATCCTCACCAAAATCTTCAAATTCTCCAGGTGGATTCATCACGGGATCCTCCGGTGTCTTTCCTGATGGCTTGTTCCTTTCTTCATTCCACTTAGAACGAACTTCTGCTTTATATTTATTTCTGGTTGATCATGTCTACATTGGTTGATTCGACGCTAGGGGAGTCTCTTCACGAGGTGCAGATGTAGGTGGATTGCTCATAAGGTTCTGCAGACCCCTCTCTCTGAATTCGCTCAACAATTCCTGGACTTCGTGATCAGCTGACATGGACTCAACTCAAGAAAAATGCGTAATGCAAAATTTGCAGGTCTGGGTGTCTTCTTATAGAATCCAACAGCCAAATCTTCCATAACTGTGCATTAAAGAAACCAAATCTGACAGAGCAGTTGTAGATCTTGTCCAAACGGTGCTAGATTTCCCAAAATCTCATCATTGCAGGCAGTTAATACAGTTAAGGTACCGGCACCGTCAAATCTGATTTTTTCCAACCGTCACATTTTAAGCTTCGACACACCTTTCATCTTTGGCACAACCACTAACTTCAGCTTCGCCACAACAAGGACCTTCGACACAATATTGACCTTCAACCCATGACAGAATTTCTTCCACCACCTTTGACACTTCCAACAATCTACCACATCTTCTTTGAGAACAGCTTCATTATAGTCTAGTACCCAATTTCAACTGTTCTTGCTACTTAGACTCTTCTTCTTGCTATTACATCTGATCAGGGGGGTACAGGCTTATCACTGTACTTCTTTAATCTACTCCCATTCACCATGGATGGAAAAATTTCTCCATTCAATTTAGCTAACTAAACTGCGCCACCATCGGTAACTTTCTGAACTATGTATGGTCCTTTCCAATGTGTCTTGAACTTGCCTGGGAACTTCATGAATTTACTATCGTACAAGAGCACAAAATCACCAGTCTGGGAATGCTTCTTCTTAATGTGTCTATCATGCCATGCTTTTTCTCTAGATTTCTGCACTTGCTGCTAGAAACCTGCAATGAATCTGTCTTCTTCTAGTTCCAGTATCCTTGCCATCCTTTCATTCAACATAGCTGGATCATCCATCCTTGTGAAGGCATATATTCTGAGTCTAGGAACAATGTACTCCATGGGAATAACTGCTTCATGTCCATATACCAGCCTAAAAGGTGTATGGCCTATCAACTTCTTGCAAGTGGTTCTATAAGCCCATAATACTGTTGGAATTCTAAGATCCCAATCATTTCTGTTGACATTGCAAACCTTCATTAGAGCATGCTCAAGGATCTTGTTAAAGGCTTCGATAGTTCCATTTGTTTGAGGATGGTAGGTAGTACTCTTCTGATGATATACTTGAAATTATTCTATCAATGCTTCAATAGTATTATTCAGAAAATGTGATCTTTGATCACTCATAAGAATTCTACGACATCCAAACCTTGACAAAATATTATCAAATATGAACTTCGCAGCTGTAGTAGCGGTACAGTCCGTGACTAGTTGAGATTCATCCCAACGAGTAAGGTAATCAGTTGCTGTAATAATGTATCTTGCTCTAGATTTCTTTGCAGGGGGATTGATTTGTCCAACAAAATCAATAGCCCATTTGTCAAATGCTTGTAAATTTACCTGTGGAACCAGAGGCATCTCATCCCTCTTGGATGGTTTTCCTATCCTCTAACAGATATCGCAGCTATGGCAATACTCTCTTACATCCTTATGAATCCTAGGCCACCACAATCCAGCTGTCAGAATCTTCTGTGCCATATCTTTTCCTACATAATGGCCTCCTGCTGCTCCAGAATGTGCCTCAGCCAAAATCAATGGCTTTTCATGCTCCAAGACACATCTGCACAGTATTTCATCTGGTCCCATCTTATATAGTTGTCCTGCTATCAATGCAAAGTCAGTTGCTCTAACCACCAGCTGCTTCTTCTGTTGTGTTTTCATCTCAGAGGGTGCAAACCCTGTAGACAAGTACTGAACAATATCCTGAAAATAGTCATCAACCATCTGGATGGCAAACAACTGGGCATCAGGAAGACCTTCGTCCAAACTAGTGGGATTTTCTCCTGACTTGAACCTCGACAAGTGGTCAGGTCCTAGGTTAAGTCTTCCTGGTTTCACTATGATCTCAAAGTCATACTCCTGAAACAAAATCAGCCATCTGCATATCCTTCCACCTAACATAGGCTTGTTAACAAAATATTTCAAAGCAGAATGGTCAGTGAACATCTTAAAATGAGATCCTAACAAATAATGTCGAAACTTCTGTAAGGCATAAACCATAGCTAGACCTTCTCGTTCTGTCGTAGTATAGTTCTTTTCTACTGTGGACAATTTTCTACTTGCAAAAGCAATATGGTGATCAATATTACCTTCACCTGACTGAGCCAATACTATACCTAAAGCAATGGAGGATGCATCGACATGAACATGAAACTCCTTATTCCAGTCAGGGAATACTAAGATAGGGGCAGTTACCATCTTTTCATTCAACATTTCCAAGTTGTCCTGACATTCAGGTGTCCATTCAAACTTAATATATTTCTTCAATTTATTTTCCATAGGGGATGTAATCTGAGCATATCCTTTAATGAATTTCCTGTAATATCCAGTATGACCAAGCGTAGTGCGAAGTTGCTTAACAGACTTCGGAGGTGGTAAGTTCACAATAATGGCTATCTTTGCAGGATCCACCATCAATCCTTTCTTGCATACAATGTGACCTAGAAGAATTCCAAAAGGTGCACAAAAGATACACTTCTTCAAGTTCAATGAAATCTGGTGTTGTCTACACTTGTCTAGCATAACTCTTAAACTGGCTATATGATCTTTGAATAAACCAAAGATAGTCCAATCATCAAAGTAAACTTCCAAAAAATTAAGAATAAATTCCTTAAATGAAGATATGACTACTCTGGAAAACATGGCAGGTGCATTCTTCAGTCCAAAGGGCATAACAATATACTGAAAAGATCCCATTTCTGTAGAGAAGTTTGTTTTATGTCGATCCTCTGGAGCAATTCTGATCTGATGGTAACCTGAAAATCCATCAGTGAAGGAATACACTTCTTGACCTCCGACATCGTATAAAACTTCATTTGTAAAGGGAGTAGGAAAATGATTATGTAAACAGGCATCATTCAGCTTCCTTAGATCAACACAGATTCTAATTTCTCCCTTGCTCTTCTTGTCTTGTACCACCATAGGGCTGACCCATTTAGACTCTTCGACAGGCTCAATGATTTCTGTAGCGAGCATCTTATCTAGCTCCAGCCTAACTTTTTCTTTATACTTAGGATTCAGCCTATAAGGGCGCTGCTTCGCAGGCTTCGCATCATGTTTCAAAGGCATTTTTATCACTCCTATATCACCAAGGATACCTTTCATTTCTGAGAAATTCGTCGGAAACAAGTATTGATACTCATGGAGGAGTTTAGTCACTTTTCTTACCATTTCTTCATCCCAATAATCTCCAATGGTAGCGTATTTAGGCATTTCTTCTGATCCAATGTTTACTTTCCTTATTTTCAAGGGCTGAGTTACTTCAGGTGCTTTGACTGCTGGTCCATGTACTTCGCAGTGTCCTTCTAACTCAGGAATATTAATGTTGCGAGGGTCATCGTCTTCATCAATGGTGAGGTTATAACATTCTACTGCATTAGCTTCTTGTTCCTTCCAATCAGGTTGGTGCTCGACTATTTCTTTATCACCAAATACCTTAGTATGGATCAACCTAATAGCTGCTTCCAAAGTAGGGCAATCCTCATTAATAGAAAATGTAAGCACAAAACTATCAATAAGGATATCCCAACTTACAGTACCATGGCGAAGCTCCACCTCCACACACCAATTCTTTGCTACAGGTTCCAGAGTGTGTACAAACCTATGTACCCATTCTTCACAAGGTACATGCTTCCATGCTTCATAACACTACTCCAAATGTTCCTGAGGGCTATTCTTACCATTAGATATGCTTCGCACCTCCTGAGGTTGATCCATGAATCTCAGGCGAAGAAAATTTTGACAAGCTCTCCAACTATGAATATACTTTTTATTACCATTCCACCATCTGGCAGCTATGGCTCTGAATACTGAATCTAGAGTCTCCATTTTCTGTGAATCTGGTACTTTCTCTGAGAATTGTACAATAAAATCTTTTGGGTCTATCAAGCCATCAAAAGTAGGTAAGATATTTGGCTGTGAGCCAACCCATCTGATAGACTTATTAATTCTTGCACATCGATGTCCATGCAGCTCATAAAGTCTATTCTGCCAATTCTCTAGGCCTTCGTCAAAATCATTCATGCAAGAACTGTCACACTGCCAATCCATTATACCTTCAGCAGGAGGGTTAACATAGTATTCTTCTTTAGCTGTGATGTTGTAAATATGATCCAAAACATCATGATATTCATCTATGACTGGCTCTGTATACCTTTCTCCTTGAGAAGGTCCAACGATACTATGACTCTCCAGCCTTTTCCTTCAAAAGTCAATTGATTACTGCATCATTGTTTAGTGCCCATTCAATTCCTAGCAATGCTGGATAGGGGTTGCTATCATCAATTATTTCAATGACTTCAAAATCTGCTAAGGTACTAACTCCATCAATGTCCACTGGTACACTAGGGAATCTTCCTAAGGGCACAATCTTCTGCTGATTGGCTAATCTCAGCTGTATAGGGGACCATTCAAGCGTAGGTCTTCCCATTTGTTCCCATGTTTTCTTAGTTAGGACATTCACTTCTGATCCCAGGTCTAAAATGATATCAGTCATGTCATAATCTCCTATCTGAGCATGCAATCTCATTTCTCTTCCAGTCCTTCTAACTCTATTAACAATTTTTCCTCTATCAGAGCTTCACTGAGGTTCGCAAGACTGAATAACTTTCTGTAACTCATTCAAAGCATTCTGATTTCTTAATAGCTTCATACAACTCTGTAAAAATGATGTTAGTGTACTTACTTGATCCGATGAAGCTTCTTGAGAATGTAACTACTGTTGATGTTGTTGCGTAGTTGCTACTGATGTTCTCGGATCAGCAAAGTATTTTTTAGCTTCCATAAATGTTCCTTTTTCTCTTCCAACATTGAAGGCTGGAATTTTTTTTGGGGTCTTGCGGACCCAAGCCTTATCAAGCTATTTCTCCTTATTCTGTACTTGCGTCGTAGCTCCACTCCTTGTAACAACGTTAACGGCTGGGATAGGTGTTTTCTCTACATCAATCATCTGAACATTCTAAGTAGGAGCACCATTTCTTTCTTGTATCTTGGCTATCAACTGAGGGCATTGCTCAATCACATGATCGACTGTTTTGCAATATCGACATGTCGTCGTTGGGTTTTGACAGTCTCTAGATACATGTCCTACCTGATTACAGTTATAGCAAATAACCTGGCCTCAACCTCTTCCAGGAATACCACGATGACCACGACCTCTGAAATTACCTCGACCTGATGTACTACCATGGTAACCATATCCATCATTGCCTTGTGCATCGGCTTGTACCCGATAAGCATCATAGGTTCACTCTCTCATGAGGTCAAAGCTGCGACATTCGTCTTCGTTGTGTCCAACTGACTTACAGAACTTGCAGTAGGGATTCTTAGGTACTTGAACATATCTCTGCAGTAGGTAGCAATCTTCAGGTCGATGCTGACCATTTGTTCTACAGATCTCACAATATAGGACATTAGGGTTAAACGGGTTCGGTGCACCTGTATTCAAATAATTTCTTAATGCAGGACACTGTTCTTTGTCATGACCTTCTACCCTACATTGTGTACACCAAACCTCTTCGTGAGTAGCTTTCCCTTTCTTCATGTCACGAAGCTCCAAATCCATTTCTGCTAACTGTGCTTGTATTTGGGCTATTCCAGAATTATCTCCAACAGGAGTTGTTTCAAGTTTCATAGCAATTTCCAACGCCTCTTGCTAATCAGCAACCTTCTATTGCATAAGTGGAGTCCTGATATGTGGCAATAGTGCTGTGATGAACCATTCTTTATGTTGTTCTAGTCCAATAGTGAAACTAACTTGGTCCAACAGAACCTTGAACCTCTGATCAAAGTCCCAAACTAATTCACCTCGCTTCTGCTGAATTTGTTTCAGTTCAGTTATAGACTGTGACTCTGATTTAGGATTCTTGAATTCTTTGATCATTTCTTTTTTAATATCATCCAAGACATAGTTCTGAGTACTGGAAAACTTCATAAACTAGATCAAAGCTCGGTCTCTGAAAGAGGTGACCAGCTGCACTGTTCTTGTGTTTTGATCCATAATATTCTTAGCAGTCCAAACAGCTTCGCATAAGAACCAAAACTGCTCTAGATCCTCTGATCCAGTTCCTCTAAATACTGGGAGCTTGATATCATCATTTACATGGGCCATAGTGGATCGAGGGGGAGGGGGGAGGGGGAGGAGGAGGGGGAAAACTGGTAACAGGAGGAAGGGAACTTTCTAAGGTAGATTGACCTGTGACAGGACTACTCGAGCTAGGGTTACTTTCGGACTGCGACGGGTTCTCGGGGATAATAGATCTTTCACTGCGGAGTTATAGAAGGGTTTCTTCATATTCAGATTCTTCTGGGCTTAAAGGGGTATAACCGATATTCTATCCTAGGGTATAGGATCCAATAGTTCTCTTATATCTTTTACCGTTGTGAAACAAACCAATTTGCTTGTTGAAGTCACTTTCGCTTTCAAACATAGGTTAGTAGCAATAAATCTAGCAAACTGATTCGATAAGCAATATGCGTTTCTCATCCAAGAGCATTTTAATTTTCAAACTTAATGAATTCAGGTACTTACCCCTTGGTCCTTTGAAGAACTGTCTTTCTGCTTCACTGAAAGAAGTATGTGTGTCGATGGTGAACTCCGTCACAAATGCTTCAAGGGTTCGCGTTGTCCAGAAGTCAACAGCTTTAGATATCACGTTGTTCACTCTTTTCAACAGCTTAATTCTTTCTGGGGTCCAGGCAGGAGACTGATCTTCTTGGAATTTTGTCTTTCTTTCTGTCAACCTAGATAACCACTGGTGCAATTCTATGTGGATACTACCAAAGAAAATTTCATAAATATTAGAAAAAACATACCTTTGCAAAAAGTCATTTGAGCTACGACGAGGATCCATATTTTATTGTTCAGCAAATTTCAGATACGTATCTTCAATCCAGTCACCGATTTCTTTTACTGAGGGCCTCCAAAACATATCCCTCCAAGTACAACGTAGATCCCTCTTGAAGCAGATACTGGTTCAACCAGCAACGGAACCAATTTGTTGGCTGCTTAGGGCAGATTCGGGTTCTTATACTTTCATTTACCGACCAACAACGAGACCCACAGTGTTGGCCCTTCCGGCAACAACCTGCGAACAGGTTGCAGTCTCACCCGAAACAGCTATGGGGTGCCGCAGAATCAGGTTTTCATAGGAAAAAGAGGGATATTACTATACCTTTAGCCTTAACAAAGAATATTTATACAATAAAAAGCTTCGACATTCACTTAAATAGCTTCGTAGTTTAGATAAACATACAGTTACTTGTTTAACCCTTAACTAGGAATTCACAGGGAAGTTAATACTTAACAATATATCTTACTTATTATTCACCTACTTATCAAATGCATAAAAACATAACAACACAAAACAAAAAGGAACCACCACAACACAAGATATATGTGGTTCACCCCCAGTGTAGGGGCTACGTCCACAAAACTGCATTTATATTCAACTCTTTACAAACAACACAGTTCTGATCTGCGCACTCAGCTGCAAATCTCTGCACACTCAGCTGTAGATCTTCTCAACAACCCAAAACTACGCACTAAGCTGCAGATCCTTTCTTACAAAACCCTTTGTGCACTAAGCTGCAAAGGTCGTCCACGCACCCAGCTAGGACTTAACCTTAACAAAACCCTCTGTGCATGCAGCTGCAGAGGTCATCCATGCACTTAGTTGGGACTTAACCTTAAACCCAAAATAGGCCTTAACTTCTTCGCATCAAATTATCATCGTACAAAAACCTTCGAAAAAGCTCTTTCTCCTTTACATAAGTGCCTATTTATACTAGTGCACTATTACAATACCATGTGCTTAAACCATGGGCTTAAAAACCATGAGTTTAAACCATGGGTTATTTACAAAAAGAGGGGCTTCGACCCAACCCCGAAACCCCTAAGACTATTTTGGACCGCAACTCCGCTTACAAGCTTCGCACCAAAACCGTGGAGTTGCCAAAATTAAGGACCTTTAAGGTACGCACCCCAACACTTTAGTTGATATTTCCCTATGTTTATAGGACTTAAATCAATAGGCCAACAATTATGTTAATTTTACGCTATTAACATATGCTAGGGAATTTATGTTAAACAATTTTATATTTCAAAGTTTGTTTAGTTTCTATAGTTGTTTCTTTATGACGGCTTTCAGTAATTAGTGTAACTTCTTTTAGCGAAGTTCAACTACAAACCTCTAATTTTGTAAAAATTTTAGTTGTTCATAAAATTTTAACTCGTGTATCTAGATTTTTATGTAATGGGCTTATCGTTTTTTGTTGCGAGTTCATTAAAGTAATGTTATCCTATGTTTCTATAATGTTCTATCCAATGTGTAATGGGATTATCATTTTTTTTGGGCTAGTTGATTAAAGTAACTTTATTCTATGTTTCTATAATGTTTTATTCTAAGTAATTTGTCCTATGTTTCTATAATGTTTTATCCCATGGATTTTTGTAAAGTATTTGCAAGCAAAAGAAGTTATGCATATGTTATCTGTATGAACTTTACATGATATATGACCACTAGTAAGAGAGTGTATGCAATGAACTTCTTTCATCCCATCCAAAGTCAAAGAAAACTTCCAAATTCTAACACTAAAATGTTATTAATGACATGTATATCTTTAAGAAAAACATTATGAGTGACAATACATATTTT